>JAPKLW010003308.1:0-44866 GCA_026898455.1 Plectranthus barbatus
CTTTGTAGACTGTTGATGCACAGAAAGAGCTCGGTTGTATGCTAGTAAGAGTGTAGAGTTCGTAGAGAAGGTACTGTCCTTTATTCCTTTCACCTGACCACTATTTATACATTGTCACATAATTACCTCAATAAATGCAAATAATGAGTACAAAAGAAACGGTTACACTTATTGACTGGAATTAAAGCATTAAAAGTCACGCTCTGCTCATTCCTAGCAGTTACAAAATATTGAGGGTCTTGATTGGAGTGGCCGTCGAACTTGTGAAGTGATTCGTCGAACATAAGCCCGTCGAACAGTGAGGCGTCTCGTCGAATATAGGCCCGTCGAGACTTACTCAACATAGACTATTTAATTGTAGAATTACTTTAAAGCACCAAAGTAGAACATCTTAACAAATTTAACAGCAAAACAGGTGGTGAAGCATGTTTTAAAATTGAAGATTTCATTCGACAATTCGAGAACTATATTTTTCCCTTTAGTTTAAGCTCTGAAATTCTTGAGTTCCAAACTTGGAGTATCTTAAAACTAGGTTTAGGAGAAAGGAAATATGTATCAAAATATATAAAGTGCGGTGCACTCCACAGACAAAGTTTGTAGTATTTCTTACCACATTTCAAGGTTTCTAATGCTACTATGCTTGTGTTTGTGTTTTCTCAAGAGAATTAGATGAAAGACCCAATTATATAAACTTGGTATGCATTATTGCATCGTTACAGAGAAGAATAGGAATTAAAAAAGGGGTTAAAAAATAGAACAAAACTATGTGCCTAACTCCTGCTGCAAAACTTGATCACCTTGGAGTTGGAGGTGCTGACATATCATTCACATAGCTAATCTGCAGTTCCTGAGGTAGAAGCCTGTACTTGATGCCTATCTCCTCCAAAATCCTCTTCAACTCCACCACCAGATCAGATCTCCTATTCCCCCTCTCCCCACTATTCTGGAAATTTATTGTATGTGTCACATACAAAGCAATGATCATCTTGTTCACATCCACAATTTCTTTCACTTGCAAGCTGTGATGTGGCCTCCACGTCTGAGGCTTACTCTCCAAGTACCTGCACACCACAATCATCAGCAAAACAACACACACACATGTCATCCCTCTATCAATACACAACACTTCTGCTGCTCTGCAGCAAGTAAGTTTTCGTTGTCGGGCGACGGACCTTAGGAGAAGTATCCGGTTCATAAGTTAGAGCTGAGGTTATTTTGCCATGACTATCAGTTCCCAACACATCAACCTTCTTGATAGGTTTCCTATATTTTTTTTATTGACAAATGGCAATCCCATGTTTAGAGCTTTGAGGGCTAGAGTTGGTTGATGCATATGTGTGTGTTGAGAAAGCATACCCTTTTATCTTAGCTCTCAAAGCTGCTAGATTCTCAACTGAGGTGGAGAAATCAACAGCAAACTCAACTGCATCACCCATCATCTCTGGGCTCCTGTTGTAGTTGCTGATTGGTTTGGTAGCCAACACTGGATTAGGATAGTACACCTTTTCATTGTTGGGTTTGAGAAATATTGTGGTCAAGATATTCATCTCTTCCACAACCATCTGCAAGAAATCTTTGATGAGCTGAGAGAATGGAGAAACTGGTGTTAAACTTAGTTAGCAGAGAGGAAAGGCTTGGAGTGTTGTTTACCTGCACACCATCAACAACACAGCGATCACCAACATCAAATGGATGCACCACAAATATAAATATCATGGCCTCGAAAACTGTTTTGGCTGTGTTTCCAAACATGAAAACTACAAGCAGCATCTGGGATGAAATGAAGACCAGCACACTTGTGGTTGTGATCTCCACCAGAAGTAACCAGAGTATGACAATAACTAGCAGGATGAAGCCTGAGGCTATCTTGTTGAGCTCCTCTATTGCTGTTTTCGCGTCTTTTAGTGCTACGGCTAGGCATTTTCTTTCGTTATGGGCCTTCACCTGCGTAGGATTATGTTTATTTCACCAACCATATATGCATACCTTAGAAAAAGGAAGAGGATGATCTGATCTGATCTGATCTTACCACCCAATTTCTGAAGGCTGATTTCTTGATTCGTTTTGATTCTGCAGCACCTTCAAATAGTGGAATAGCATTATCCACTTCTTCCTTAGGCATGTAAGGCAAGAGGTCATCTTCTTCAATGAACCTAGTCCCATGTAGCAACAACCATAAACTTATCGAAGAAAAAACTCGAAAAGAAGAGAAGAAACCACAACATAAGCATATATAAGGCATTAGTCTTACTTGTGACCAGGCTTAGCCACTCTCTTGAATATTCTATTAGCAGCTTCCCTTGCTTCAACCTCACTAGAGATCACCATGGGGCCTTCTGATTCCTCCTCATCAAGAACACCGTAGACGGTCAGCAAATCCGAGTTCCTTATCACCTTGATCAACCCTCCCATGGTCCAAGCAGACACCTTCTCCCTCTTAATCTTGTAAAGCTTATCCACATTAACCACATCTTCCCCTTTCTGCTCCACCTTCCCTCCTTTCATCTTGCTGAAACTCAATTGCCCACTGCGTCTAACACTCTCGCCGCCATCATTGTTGAAAATGGGAGTCCCTGACAGGGCCTGAAGAATGTACTGATGGAATATGGATTCTTGAATCTTGTCAAAGAAGGTTTTCACATGAAAATTTGAAGCAACTAACTTAACTAACAATGTCTTCACCATCCACAAAACTGCCCCTACAAGAGTGGCGACTATTCCTCTGGTTATCCTGTTGAGGATTCTTGACTCTTGGTTAGTTCTCTTCACGCCTCGGTTGATCAGCAACACCCACGCCGTGAGAATCAAGGCCAGCCAGATCACAACGCGGACGCTCTTCTTCAACCCGAAGAGAAAATACAGCACTTTCTTCTTCAGCAGGAAGTTCCTCTCGATCAAGAAAACGAGGAAGTTGGTGAACCACTCTGTGAAGAGACGGCCGCAGAATATGACCAACGCCAGCACGCACCATTTCCATAATTCCAAGCTCCAAATCTCGGTTTTCTTCAGCTTGTTGATGGTTAGGCTCGAGATCAGGAGAGATGTGATGCCTACAAACACAATCCATTCACACACTAACATGGCCTTCACTTTCTTGCCTCGCTTTACCTGCGCAGGCCGGAGGTTGTCAGTGTTGTACACATCATCGTCACCGCTGTCGTCTTCGTCGTCGCCTTCATCTCCCTCCGGCGAAAGTAGAGGCGTCTTTGGGGTGTCGGGAATAGGCTTCAAAGAAGGCGACGACGAACCTACGATCGGCGAATTGGCGGTTGGGACAGTTTGGTCAGCTGGTTTCAAGCTGTTCGGAAATGGCGGCTCTGCGATTCTTGATTTGGTGAGCGCTCTCCGCCGCACTGCCGGCGTGATCGGCGGCTTTGCAGAGGGGTCTGAAGTTGGAGCCGGGACGATCAGCTGCGCCTGCGGAGGTGGAGTTTGGTTGGAAACTGTTGCAGCGGTTTCAGCAGAATCGCCGTTTTGGGACTGAGAATCGCCATTTTCCTTGGAGCTCCCATCGCCGGAGTTGGGATTGTGAATCTCCACGACGACATCAAGACTCCCGCCCTTCTTCTCCCTCAATGATATTTCACTTTCCATAAATGTGGTTTTTGCTCCTCTTCTTCTTGCACCAAGTGATGAAATGCGCAAGTTTTGACTGTTCAGTTCAAGAATATTGACATTTTCATGGCGGTGGAGGAGGAGAAAACAGATTGTAAAATCACAACGTTTAGATTATTAGGCAGCAGCCGGAGTTGAGATTTATTAATTAATTTTATTTAAAAAGTCATACAAATATTAATATGAAAATAAATGCATGGAGACAAACATGCATATTATTTTCCTTATTGTATGTAAACCTTTGACGTCGGACTTATAATTCTTATATAAAGTGGCGGATTTAGAAATTTTTTTTGAGGGATTGAAAAAAAAAAATCGCCTTCACCTTAACTTCAATCTTTTTATATTATCTTTTTTCTTACTTTCATCCATTTTTTCTTTTATACAAAGGAGACTATACCATAAAAAATCGAATCATGATACTACAAAAATGAAAAAAATTCGGGTTAGGAGGGGCTCTAACCCCCCTAGCCCCTATATAGATCCGCCACTGCTTATATATCCAATTTTGTAAAATCTTTACATAGATGACTATAATGTTTTAGACAGGCATTTTTTTTCAAACGATCGATTGATATGTTACATATAAAGTGGTCAAATATATTATGAGAAGAAAAAAAATAGTACTATTTCATGTCACAAATTATTAAATTACGACTTTTTACAATTTATAATCAGTCAAATTAAGCGTAGGAGCTTCGAGAGGCAACATGATTCAACTCTAGTAGACTAAGATGTTTAGTTTATGAATCAATTTCAATTCTACTTGAATAGAAAGTGACTGCACTTTAATTTTATTAATCTAAATTAAAATCACTAAAACCAATTCAATAATTACTATCTTATTGACCTCGCCATTTCAAGTATTTCATAATCCTATGTTAATCGATTTGAAAGAGAAATTTAGCTGAATATTATATTTATATACACATATTTAGATACCAGTTTAGTTTCAAACTTAAAATAATTTTAAGTGAGATAACTTTATGCATTTATAATTATTTTATGGGTGGAAAGATGTTAGGTAAAGAATAAGTTGAATGGTATTTAACAAGTTTTTTATAAGTGGGTCAAAATATTAATTTGGGGGCGGCTATTTACATTCATAAATTTTTATATCTAACTTCACACCCAATTTTAAATAGAATATTTTATTAAAAACACCTTCTCCATCCCGATACTACCCCTCTAATTGGGATTAAAATTACAATTTGCCATGGGTAATATCGTCCTTTAAAGGGGATAATTTTTATTCTATGAGTAAAAAATGCGTCACATGAAACATCCTAATAGAAAAGATCAAAGATTTAATTCGAGCGTGGTTAAAATGCTACACATATTATCAATTAATTATGAATTTGATGACATAAAAAAAATATTTTTTCTCGATTTGAAAAAGATTTGGACGGAAGAATTACCTTTCATTTCTTACTTTTAAAAAAAATAATACTCCCTCCCTCCCGGGTCTCTTGAGACATTTGACCGGACACGGAGGTTAAGAAAAAGCGATTAGAAGAGTTAGTGGGGTAGGATTAGTAGGTTAATGATTAAGAGAGATAGTGGGGTTGGAGTAGAGTAGATTTAGTGGGTAATTAATTAATAAAAACTTTCTAAAAAAGGAAACGTTGCAAGTGTTCTGAGACGGACCAAAAAGGAAAACGTTGCGAGTGTCCTGGGACAGAGGGAGGGAGTAATAATAAATCTTGATGATGAGGGACGGTGCAAATAAATACCTACTCCCAACTAAAACTAAATCTAGTTTATTTAAGATCAAAATCATTTTAACTTCTCCAAAAGAAACATGCGGAAACGACGACGTAATGCATGAAATAATTTTGTTCATTATAAAAAGGGTAAGTGACAAATTTAATCTGGTCTGACTTTTCCTATTATGCCTCCAAAAATTCATTGATTCCTTAGTTTGTGGGCCTTTGAACTTCAATGCCCATACTTTTTATATCGTAATTTAAGCTCTGCCCACCTCTCAAAATTAGTGATGGCCATAGTGAACCGGAATCGGCTGAACCGGCCTGGAACCGGCTCGAATAATTTATAAAAAAAATTGAAAACCCCTTCGAACCGCCGGTTCCGGTTCGGAACCGTTGAACCGGCGGCAAAATTTTTAAAAAAATTGACCGTTGGGAACCGCCGGTTCCGGTTCGGAACCGGCTGAACCGGCCCAACGGCTATTTTTTTAAAAAATTTAGCCGTCCGAACCGCCGGTTCCGGTTCCGAACCGGCCAATTAACGGCTAAAAAACGGCTAATTTTTCAAATCGACGAATAAGAACGCGACACGTGGCCCCGAACCGCCTGAACCGGCGGTTCAACCGATTTTTAATTTAAAAAATTAGATCATAGGGTTTCTATTTGCTCCGATATTTGGGATGATTGTAGATCCGAACATCATTATTTAGGTGTAACCGTTCATTGGATAGATTCCTCTTGGAATGTAAATAAAAGAATAATTGCATACCGAAAATTTGATGATCCTCATACGACATCAAATATAGCATGTTTATTAATAAAAATAGCTCACCAATATAAAATAAACGACAAAATATTTTCTATTGGTTTTGATAATGCAAGCAACAACACCGCATCAATAAGGGAGCTTATTTTGGAGTGCAACCCGGTCCTCGGAGGTAAGTTTTTCCATTGTCGTTGTATTACTCATATTCTTAATTTAGCCGTTCAAGATGGTATGAAACTTTATACTCATTCTATTCAACCTATTAGGGCTGCAATTTTATCCATACATAGTCATAAAAAATTGCAAAAAAATGGGCTTCTTTTTGTGCTACTCATGGAGTCCGAGCAAAACGTTTTCCAACCGATATTTCTCATAGGTAGAATGCCACCTATGAAATGCTTAATGTTACTTTTAAATATAAAGAATTATTAGTACAATTTTTTAGAAGTGATGATTATGATATTAGTTTGCATTTATCTCATTGGGATGCATGTACTTCTTTGCATGAATTGTTAAAATCTTTTTCTAACGCAACTAAAGTTTTATCCGGTGTCTATTATCCCACTAGTTCTAAAGTTTTATATCATTGTTGTTATATTGCTTGTCAATTTAATCAATGTAGTTTTGTACCCGAATTAAGGCATATAATATTTGATATGGTAATGAAATGGTTAAAATATTTTAGGGAGATTCCCTCCGTTTTTTTAATTGCTAAAGTATTTGATCCTAGTATTAAATTAGATGGTGTTTATTCTTTTATTGATACATATTATACCGCTTTATCAACCTTAGCATTTATAGGGCCCGACGAAATTATTCCTTTATAACAATTGAACCTCCCCTCCGTCGATGTAGTTAAAACCCAACTTAGTACAACATTACGTGAAGCTTTCGATTCATTTTGTATTACATATAGCCACTTAGTTCAAATTAGACCTTCCTTCCTCTAGGACAACTAGTTCCGACCAAACTAGTGCTAACCCCTTGTTAGCTAGAATTCATAATATTATGTCTCAAAACCGTCTGTCTAGTTCGCAACAAAGCGAACTAGATATTTATTTGGCGGAAATGTATGTTGGTGGTGATTGTTTGCAGCCTCAAAATGAAGAAGATGAGAACGCTCCACAAGAGGTTGATATTCTACTATGGGAGTCAAGGCGACAACAACAATACCCAATCCTAAGTACGATGGTGAAGGAGTTCTTAGACGTCCCCGCATCAACAGTTGCCGTGGAACAAGCATTTAGCTCGGGAGACTATATGTTGGATGAAAGAAGGTCCAACTTGTCACCGGCCAATTTGGAAGCACAAGTTATACTTAAAAGATTGGAAGGATGCCGAAGATCGAGAACAACAACCGGATTGGAGGCACGTCTTCGACGACGAGGATGCTTACAACTCCGAAGCAAGCGCGGCAAGTACTAATGCTTCCGATGGCCTAGGTGATGCGGATTTCGAGTCCGATTAAAGGTAAGTAAGGTAAGAGAACTACGTGGGCTTTGATTCCCTTAATGAAAATTAAGGGATACGTAGGCAACTTAATTTTAAGGTAAAAAATTAAGTGCAAGCCCTTTTCAATTAACCCCTCCCCTCCCCCCTAATTATCAAAGTTTCTTTTTTAATTTTTTGGAATTTATTTGTTTATAGTTTTAATTTTCAATTATTGTAATAATATTAATTCTTCAATTTTGTAATTTGTGTAATTTGTATAACTTGTGTAGTTAAAAAATAATATACAATTTTGTAATTTGTATAACTTGTGTAGTTGCAAAAAAATTGTAAATATACATTCATCATTGTAACTTGTAAGTTTAAATTTGTAATCTTAATTTATAATATTCCTCATATTTTTTTGTGTTTATTTAATTTGTGTACAAAGTAAAAAATAATATACAATTTTTGTGTACAAACCAAATATTACTCAAAGGAACAAAATACAATTTTTTTGTACAAACCAAATATTATATTTCAAATAAAATAAATAATTAAAATTTTTTTAAAAAAAAGGTGGCGAACCGCCGGTTCGGAACCGGAACCGTCTGGAACCGGAACCGCCGGTTCCGGTTCCGAACCGGAACCTTAACCTTCTATAGCCGGGCCGGTTCCAGTTCCATTTTTCCGGAACCGTGGAACCGGCGGTTCCGAACCAGAACCGGCCCGGGGCCACCACTACTCAAAATATGAGATCAAACCTAAAAATATGAATTACACAGAAAAAGATAAATTGTAGGCCTAATATGAAGATAGGATTGGAATATAAATTTGGAGCTTTTGTATCTTGTCACAAACTACCTCATCTCACTTTTATTATATAAATATGTTTGAATATTGATTAGGAAACGTCATTTTGTTTATATAAAATGACAAGAGAGAGAAAGAGAGAGCCCTTGCTCTTCCAATGTCGTCTTTCATGGCTGCATTGGATGGAGAGATAAGTGATGAAAGATAGATAGGGAGATGACAGCCTTACCTTACCCGTAATCAAGAAATCGTGGGTTCGAGATTTTTCAAGAAAAAATGGATTTATAAATTTAAATAAATGAAATGCAGTTATGAGGAATGGATAAGCGAGAAATTGTTTGCAAATAATTATTAGGTTAAATGAGAAGTTTAGTTATAACGCTGCGTGCAAATACTTCCATGTTTGTTTTCAAACATGCATAAAAAGATATGTTGATAAAAAGGATTATTTGTCAACATTCAGATAATCTCAAAAGCATACAAATTTAAATTTGAATGCGGACATGGACCCAGACTAAGTTGTATATTTGGATGAATGCATACACTAGCAAGATTGCTCCATATGCCTAATCACCACAGGTTGCTATTCTCCGATAGCTACAAAGAGAGAGAGAGAGAGAGAGAGAGTTATCTCAATCCAATTCTCTCCCACTTTTGTCTTCACTGGAGAAACCACAGTTTCAACAATGAAATCTCTGGACGCAGCCCCAGCTTCACGCCATCCCGATTAATCCACAATTATTAAATAATCATCAGTAGATGAGATTCTCCCATCATTGCATAAACACAAGAAACCTCACCCATTCTTCTCCAAATAACTCAACCCATCCCCCATGGTAGACCACCCTCCTCCACCACCACCACCACCACAACTACCAAGATCAAATCTGCCCATGCTATACTACGGCCTAGTCATCGTCGCAACGGCAGCCATCGTCCTCGTGCTCTACAACCTCATCATACTAAAATGGTGCACTGATCTCCCCGATCACCGGCCACCACAGAGCAGCCGCCGCAGACACGGCTCCACCCCCATCTGGAGGATCAACAGCTCCACTGCAGATTTCGTCTCCAGCTTCAAGTACAAGACTGATGGCAAGGCACAAGACGGCGGTGGCGGCGATTCCGAATGCGCAGTTTGCCTGTCAGTGTTTGAAGAAGGTGAAGAAATAAGAAAACTGCCCAAGTGTAATCATTGTTTTCATGCACCCTGTATTGATATGTGGCTCTACTCCCACATGGACTGTCCCCTTTGTCGCTCGCCAGTGGAGCCACCGGGGCTCCACCACAGCTGCGGTGCAGCCGCCGAGGGATCGGAGCATTCCCGACAAGGATTGCTAGGCCTAGCCACCTTAGTTTAGGCAACCTTCTTTTGTATATTATAAAATGTTTCCAAAGGTACTACAAATTCTTTTACTACCCCTTTTATGCCTTCTTCCTTCAGAGCTTCTCTCTTCAGCCTCATAGCTGCTACATTTCTATGTTCAACAGTGTTAATTAACAAAGAAATCACCAAGCATCATTCTTCATATTGAAGCAATGACAAGGTTGCACAGATTTGACAAATATAATTTTTACTAATTGGAAACTTATAGGAATAAAGCTGTACCAAACCATGTATTTCAATATCTGCAGAAAATATTACAAAGCCACGTAGAATGTTTGAATATCTTACATTACAACTCATTACATCTTCCTCAAATTGTCTAGCCTCGCCTGGAGGTCGCTGTCGATCCCACCGTCATCATTTCCTGCTGTTGCCTCTGCTTGTGGGACCTTATTCCGAGAAGCTGGGGCAGCTACTGTTGCCGAAGGTGCATTAACAAGCTGCATTAAGAGGAAACAAACACTCTCACGAGTTTCAGAAATATTTAAGTTCGCTTAGTCTAGAAATAAGGGAACAGGAGAGCTAGGATTATACCTCATTGTTAATGTCGATGCCAATCTCATCAAGGACCTGGCTCACCAGCTCTTCAGTTTCTTCTTCCTCCTCATCTCCTTCCAATGCATCATCAATAGCATCCGCCATGACTTCACTCGTTAGTTCCATCTTCTCATTCTGCCTTTCAAATTCTTGCATTATTTTCTGCAGTGATGGCAGGTTCATCTGCCTGTTCATTTGCCCCATGGCCTTCGTAACGCCTTTCATCGCCTCACCCATTGCTTGTGTAGATTTTAACGTCTAAGATGAAAATGAGGAAAGAGAGAGGCATCACAATCGTGAATACAATTGCAACCCCAAGTATTGGAGATATATGTAGCAAACTATTTTAACTAAAGACTATAACAGTGGACTTTAAAAACTTAACAAAGTTATGCATCCTGAACTTCACTCCATATTAACTGAACCCATCATCAAGGACAAATGCCATATAAAAAGAATCTCACAAGGTTCTTAGGTCAAATAAATTCAAAAGGCCAGTGCGTTAGACAGGAGAGGAACACGAGCATCACAAACAGGATCCTATGTTCTGTACTGCTCGTTTCTGATACCTAATTGTAAAATCGAGTCCATACACAAACGCATGCTAGAGTAGAGACTTAAATGCTCGAGTTTTACAAGCCTAAAGAAGGGTTTACTTCATCTATAACAAACCATCCTAAAAAATTGACTGGATGTTTGCACATTACTTCAAGCAATCAACATACCTGAATTCTGAGAGATACACCTTGAAGTTGAGATTTCAGCTTATAGAACTTTTCAATCTGATGTCGTGTCCTGATAAGATCTTTGGCCATCACCTTGACAGCTCCCTGTAACAATAAATTAGAAATCAAATATGAATCAAGTAACTGTGGCTGCACAACATTTATTCGGACTGGGCACAGCATTTCCAAGCAACTAAGACAGGATAACAATGAGGCATTTGAAACCTTTTATATCAATAGATTATATAAGCAAATATGTAAATGGCACATCTCCTTTAAGCATCTAGCTAGAGCAATCAGCAATCATTACAGTTCAGGTAATATAAAACTCAAAATTCAAAACATTGAAAGTAAGTGCACAATTTCTTCCAGTAGAATCCAAAGGCTTGAATTGAGCTTATAAATACCAGATTAAGCTAAGAATATGATTTTTTGTAAACAATGACGTAACCATTAACAACATACAGTTAAACTAAGCCTACAAATAGCAAGCCAGGTGCATTTTCATAATTTAAGATTGGAATGGGATAACGTTGATTCATAAAGAAATTCAGGCTTCCATCAAACAGAGAACTCTTTGTGATAAAATAACATAAAAACATCATAAAATGCCCCCCATGTGACATGACACTTAAAATATGAACAATGTACCATCTGCCCTTGCTTAGCACTTTTCTTTATCTCAGTAATAAGTTTCTTTTCTTGCGTCTGTAAAGCTTGCCTCTCCCTCTCTATTTCTCGAATGGACTTATCAAGCATTCTCTTATTTTCCCGCAGAAGCTCTGCAAGATGCAATAACAAATGTGGAAAACCATAGGGCACAATTAGATAGCAGTATGCAACCCTGAGAATAGATAAATGATTTTCTCATGCCATTTCATCCAATAGAAGCACAGAATTTTGTTTAAATCAGGAAATTAAACAGCAACTTAGCACCAATTCATGCTAATGTTGCATTCAGAGTATAATCAAGTCACATTTTATTGACTTTAATAAAGTACCTTTAGTTTTGATACAGAACAATAAATCCTCTGCCTCAGAAGGACTAGTTTCCCCCTCTGTCTATACTCTTGATGGTTTACAGCCATGAAAATCTTAAGTAGCCCAACCAATAGTCAGCAGAATCAGTGACAACTAGTTTTTTCTAGATGGGTGCTAAATCATCCATGTAATTCAGATATTCTAGCAAACATTCAATAGCCAAATGACATCAACCCGGACTCTTAAGGCAACTAAAACTTAGGTAAGATAGTACGATGAAGTCCAACGGCTCCGAATATCATCAAATTCGTTGCAGGAAGCCAGGTTTATGCTAAAATCTGTAAACCATTCAACTAATCTGTCTAGTGACTTTTCAAGAAATAAGATCATTGTCTTAGCTTATCTGCCCCTCATTAATATCTATTCACCCGGCACTATGCCTCTCGAAACAAATAGCTTCTACAATCAAAATTCTAACCAGTATAGGATATACAGCCGATCAGCTTAAAACAATTTTAGCTGAGAGTGAACAATTTATAATAATCATTCATCTAACATGAAAACTCTATTCGACAAACAGAGACCTAATCTCATGATCTATTACATACGCCAGTTCTAAAAAATTCAGACCCAAGAACCCTTAATCACGAATTCTAATTCAATCTCACCAACAACAGGCCCCTAACATATAGCAAGAAAAGTTAAAATAGATATTTACGGACCTGCGGGAGTCTTCCTCTTCCCGAAAAGGAAACTCATGATCGAACGATTTGAGTCCGGCGAAAAAAAGTTGAGATCGGAGGTACGAGAATACTTCTTGGTGCAATTTCAGGTAATCAACACGCAACTATACAAGGAATTGCAGAAAAAGGGAGGTTTTAACTTTAAATTCTAATCAAACAACGCGGAGCAGAATAAGAATATTATTATCGAAATCAACGCGGTGAAGATTCGTCGGCTTTTCCGCTCCGTCCGATCGCAGGGAGTGGTTGGACATTCATATCATATAATTGGGCCAATCGGCAAGTTCAATTGGACTTTAATTTGGATCATATTAATAATGGGCTTTTTAACTATTTGGGCTTCACGATATATATTTAATCAAGAAAAGGCCTAAGCTAGATAGCTACTTATTTTTATAAATATACTTAATATACTAATTTAAATTCAATAACTCCAATATATGGACCTCATAATTTTTTTAACATAAGAAAAAGTCAAAACATTTTAACTATATGTACTTGGAGTTGGCGGCAAATATGAAACTTTGCTTACTAGTGTAGTGTGTATCCTTATTAACTATAATTGAAATAAGGCAAAAACTTGCGTTAGGCAGGCCTAAACAGTTTAGGCGGGTTTTATCTAACCCAAATGGGTTGACCCATCCCAAATAGGGTTTATTAACCCCAATTAGGGTATATTATATGGATTTGGGCTTGGATTAATGGATAAAACCTGTCTAAATCGTTTAGGCCTGCCTAACCCAAGACCTTCCCTTGAAATAATATTTTAGTGAATATTTCATATGAAATGCATTTTTAAAGAATTAAGATCGATGTTTCTTTTCATAAAAAAAAGGAAGCATAAATAAATTTTGTACTCCCTCCGTCCCTTATAAGTAGTCCCTTTTCTTTTCGGCACAGAGATTAAGAGTTGTGAGTGTAGTGAAATTAATATTTTATTGGTGAGTGTATAAAAGTTTACCATTTTAGGAAAGTGGGACTAATTTATGGGACAAACAAAAATGGGAAATGAGACTACTTCAACGGGACAAAGGGAGTATTATTTTCCTAACTTTGACTATTTTTGGGGTTAAATACGACCGACTCTGTGTAACTGTCATTAGCAGATCTATGGTGGGCCTGAATTTCGTTTTTTAGTATCATAATCTAGTATTTATGGGATAATCCCCGCATAAAAAAAAGAAAAAATAATTAAAGTTAGGCAAATTCTCATATGAGACGGTCTCATCATTTTTATTGTGAGACGAATTTAATGAAATAATGTGTTTCTTTATTGCAAATGATGTCTCACCATTTTTATTGTGAAACGAATTTAATGAAATGATATGTTTCTTTATGAGTGGAAATCTTAATTAGCCATTCTCCTTATATAAAAACTTTAAATGGCCACTTTTATGTACATATTCAAGGAATGACCATTTTCTTAAAATATCCTTACTTTTAAATATAATTCTAATATGTTAATAAGCAGTCAAATAAAAAACAAATTTCTTCATTTTTCTAAAATGTGTATGTAATTTTTTTTAAATAAAATTTAATCAAATACATGAAATGAATTCACAAATTAGGCGTAAATGGTCTTAAGCAATTTTTAAATCTTTATTTATATATATTTTTTATTATTATTAAAATGACTATAAAAATAAATTTAAAGAAAATAATGATTCAACGATTAAAAATAAATTTTAACAAAAGAAATCACAAATATTATATATTGATGTCCCATAAATTTATTAGCAAAATAATTTTAAAAATTTAGTAACAATTATTTTATTTATTTATAGAATAAGTGTTGCACATGAAAAATGATTAAGAATTTTTTTTAAAAGTGTAAATCATTAATAAAGCAAACAAACGAATTGCAAAGGCAAATTATTTATTTTTTTCATTATACTTTGTGCAAAAATAAATGAAATCACATATTTTCACAAATTCGTAATAATAAATTTAATTATCTCACTTCAATCTCGAATTATATTATTTTAATTTTTAATCAGTTTTTTATAAATATAATTTTAAAAGTGAATAGATAATAATTAATTAAATATATTTTTCTACAATTGGGTAATAATAAGATATGAAAAATTAAAAATTAGTAAAATTCAAAAACATTCTAAATATTATATCAATGGTAGGGACAATTCTGACAGTTCATATGATTTTGGCTATTTCTTGAATGAAATTATAATAGTGGCTATTTAAGGTTTTCAAATAACAATTTTGGCTACTTTCAAACATTTTCTCTTTCTCTTTATTGCAAATGATGTATTTATTTGTTGCATATAATGTAATTTTTTAAAATAAAATAATGTATTTAACTTATTGAAATGATGTATTAAGGTCCGTCTCACAATTAAAAAATGGTGAGACCGTCTCTCAGGAGACCAACTCTTAAAGTTAAGGTAGAAGAAAAAAAAAATCACCCTCCTAACAATTTTTTTAAAAATTTCTCCACTTGTAACTGTACTGTACAGACAACTCAAATATGAATAACAGTTCATTTAACGTCAAGAAAGTGTAAAAATAAATATCAAATACTCCTTCCGTCCCACCTCAATTGTCCCACTTTCCTTTTTCGTCCGTCCCACCTCAATTGTCCCATTACTTTAAAAGGCAAATTTTTCACACTCAACAATAAAATATTAATTCTACTCAACTTACTTTACACTCACACTCCTTAGTTATTGTGCCCAAAGTCACTGGGACAATTCAGCCGAGACGGAGGGAGTAATATAGATAATTACTAGAATTATACCTGTGCGTTGCACGGAAATAATTTTTATACTTATATTAAAATTTTAATATAATATAATATAATTATTTTCAAATTTATAATAATAAATAAATTTAGTATTATAATTATTATATATATATATATATTAAAGAAGAATATTTTAATATTTAAAAATAATTATATAAAGATCACTAAATAGAGATATAATTATAAAATATATTTTGTTATTTATTTGATTAATAAGCAAAAAATATTTTTTGAATTGAAAATAATATATTCAACATTGCATTAATAACATATGTTGATATATTAAATTCATTACATATTAATTGAATGACTTTAACATTTTTTTTTACACATATTAATTGTTATAATTTATAAAATTTTAGTTTAAATATATCTAATTCATCTATGTTATTTTATCTGCTATGAAGTGAATCACCAAGTTTTCATATTGTAAAAAAAAACAAAAATTTAATGATCATAAATCCTAAACTTGATAATATTTAAAATTCGAATTTGTGCGCAAAAATCATAGTTATTTTGAAAATTTTAAATATGGGTGTATGAACATAATAAATAAATATTTTGTTAATTGAAAATATGATTGTCTTGTAACCAATGAATACTTAATTGCAAAATATTCATGAATTTATTTAATACTATAATTTATTTGGCATGGACACGCTATTCAAAAATTTTGGAGAAAATTCCTGGAACTTCTTTAGTATATTATATAGATATGGAATTAAATAGTAAAAAATAGAATAGGTGGGGGCAAAAGAAAAGAAAAGTGTAAAAGCGTGGAGTGTAGGTTTAGTAGCTCTGACTCAGTTTAAAGGCCACTGACAACACAGCTTAGAAAAGCCACACGCACACGCACACGCATTTGGATGCTCCACTGCACGTGTGGACCCAGCCATCGCCTTTTTACTATCGTAATTAGTTTCACTTAAATCGTAGACAATAATAAACTAATATTTGTAAGTATAATAGAATTTATATTTTATTAATATATAGAAATTAATCTAAATGGAACTAATGATGGAAGAAGTACAATAATTACTATTCTCATCAACTTCACATTTCACTCAAACTTAATTAATCATGCGCCAACCCATGAGTGGCTTATTTAGGGGTGTTTTGGGATACACTTGGTATCCTCAAAATAATTTTTTTTTTTTTATAAATTTATATATTTTTACTATTATTTATAATATTTATACATAGGGATGTCACTTTAGCCCGAAACTCGCGGGTCGGCCCAATTAACCCGAGCTAAAATGCGGGTTAGGGTCAAGATATTTTGGCCCGAAAAAAATTTAGCTCGATTAGCCTAAGACCGAATAACCCGAGGCCCGAAAGGGTTGAACCCGAAACCCGACGGGTTGGCCCGATTATTATTTTTATTAATATCTTTTTTATAATTATAGTACTAAAATCTACTTCTAATATTTAAAATGATATTTATTAATTAAGTTTTAAGTTTGTATTTAGTTCAAATAGTATTCAATACACAGTTAAGTTTATTTATTTATGAAGTTAATTGTATTCAAATTTTACTAAAATAAAAAATAATATATTTTTAATAGATAAATTTATCATTATATAAAAATATGTGATGCGTTTTACATTTTCATAGGAGATAAATAATATTTTGCTTATTTTTTCAACATTTAAAATATTAAAATAATAAAAATATATAAAAAATAATTAATAAACTCATTGACCCGACGGGCTAGCCCGATTTGACCCGGACCGATAAATCCGCAACCCGATAGGACTAGCCCGAAACCCGATGGTTGGCCCGATTGACATCCCTATTTATACATAATGTACCCCCAATTTAATATATTTATATATTATACATCAATTTCAAATTTCTGGATACGCCACTGCAATCCATACATAGTAAAATTTGATAGTCAATAGTATTAGTTGGATTCTCTAATAGGATCTAACACTTATAAGGTTTAAGTGATATTAGTTTATTTCTGTTTTTTTTACTGTTTAAATTATATAAATTTGGGAAGGTCTTGGGTTAGGCAGCCTAAATGATTTAGGCAGGTTTTATCCATTAACCCAAGCTCAAACCCATATAATATACCATAATTGGGGATTAATAAACCTTATTTGGGATGGGTCAACCCATTTGGGTAGGATAAAATCCGCCTAAACTATTTAGGCCTGCCTAATGCAAGTTTTTGCCTATAAATTTTCGTATTTTTAAAGTTAAAATAGATTGTGAAAAGGTGTTAACTAGGTAAGTGCGTAGGTAGGCACCTCCTTGTCCAAACATAGTGTCGAGATGAATAGTAGGAGTGGTCTATTTTATCTGCGACAACCACTATCTCTAAATTATTATTAATTTTTTGCTTAATATATATCCTACATACATCATACATTTGCTCCAAAAATATAAAATATCGTGGCAAATGTGTGTTTTATAAGACAGTGAAATATTGAGAGTTTTGGTTAGAATATACATTTGATCGGAATGCACTATGTTCAAATATCTTTTTTTTTATCAAAACAAGTTAATGTCTCACTATCTCAAAAAAAACAAATTTTTATTATAAAATAATTATAACTTCGTATCAAATTCAAACTTCAAAATATACATAAGGAAATATATACTTTGGGAAGGTCTTGGGTTAGGCAGGCCTAAACGATTTAGGCGGGTTTTATCCATTAACCCATGATTTAGGTGGGTTTTATCCATTAACCCAAGCCCAAACCCATATAATATACCCTATTTGGGATGGGTGAACCCATTTGGGTAGGATAAAACCCGCCTAAACCGTTTAGGCCTGCCTAACGCAAGTTTTTGCCATATACTTTTACCTTAACCTATCTTTATGTGTAAAAAAATAAGATTTTTTTTAAAAAATAAATGTGAAAGGATGAAAATTTTTGTTGTGACTAGAGCAAATAAATGTTAGTTGAAGAGTTAGATAGGACAATTTTCCATATAATATATTCAAATATACTTTCAGTTAGAAATCTCGATATCATATAATAAGATTGATATATGATCTAACTAGAGGACATCTCTATTTATATAGTTTTGATCCATTTTAAATCTAACTTATTTTTCAATGTTACGCTCTAATTTGGTATATATAGGGATTAACCAATAATTAAGGTGATAATAAGTTTGTAATCTCCCAACACCACCAGACAAAACGTTAATCATTTGATCACTTCCACAAAACTATACCTATCTAAACACGTATATATTCAGTAAAACAGACATATTTTTTATGGAAATATTCGATTATATTTGCAGAATAAGAATCCACTGCCTTAAAATATTAATATTAGATTGTATTATCTATTGATGATGATCCACAAATCAACATTAGTTTTGTTTTTCTTATCGTGTTTTATTCTCATTTATACACCATAATTGAAATACTACATTTTAGAAGTAGACGATAAGTAGCATTGATTTTTGAGATATTTGTAGAAGAAAGCTTCACGAAAGCAACCCTTCAATTGAAGCAACTTCTCGAACTAACAGAACTTTTTAGCCATCACTTCAAATCATCGTGCCGAACCACTTTTTCGGAATCATAATAATGATAGTTGCCGAATAAGTCCTTCGGTCTTGAGAGTCCTTCAATTCTTCTAGGCCTGGTTGGAAGAACTTGACTTGAGTATCAACCTTGCATTTCCGCGTGTTGAAATTTTTTTTTCTAATTTTTTTTTTGATGGGACGAAAAATGAGTTAATCCATTTTTGGGTCATAACACTAGTAAAATTTTTACGCATAGTTTAGAGTCTAAGTAGTAAATATACTAAATAAAAACAAAATTATATAAAATTTAATTGTACTTTATAAATTTTTTGAAACTCGGACGCCTAACCCACCTTATGTTCTTCATAAGCATGGATAATTTAAAAACATATAGTAGAACTGATTATTTAAAAGTATGACATAAATAAGGGGTGGTGCCACCGTTGGACTAAGGGCATTCACCTCTACAAACTTGAAAAATATGACATTATAAAGTATAATTGAGCCTCACGATTCTTCAAATTTGCACCGCCCTTAATATAAATCCTTATTTGTTACTTACCGACACATTACAAAATGTGTAATAATGTGTAATTGGGTTATCATTCCCATACAACTTCATATACGAAATGTTTGCTATTTGAACATGGATGGATCCAGAAATAATTTATTAGGGGTTTCATTTAATTATTACGTAAAAAAAAATTACACAATTAAACAAAAAATTCAGCTTATGATAATTGTTGTGCCCAAGATTATTTGGGCCAGATTAATAAATTAAAGCCGAATCCAGAATTGATCATTGCAGCTCAGTTGATCGAGACCTGAAAACGGATGTGATATGGGCCATATGGCGACCCACTTGGTTAAGCAGCCCACTTGGTTAAGAGTCTATCCAAATAAAGATCCAGTCAAAGAAGACCAAGTCAAATATTTATCCCTAAATTTTTGGGAAGTAGTTAGTTCCTAGACTTTAGTAAAGTAGTTAGGGTTTTTAACCTATAAATAGGTACCTAATTTGTAAAGAGAGGAAAAAAGGAAAAAACCTACGTATGTTTCTCTCTATTATTTTCTCTGTAACTTTATTCATCTCCTATAATTTTCAATTTCTCTCATCTCTATACAAATCCATGGGCTCATTTTCATTGAAAAATCCGAACCTCAACAATAATAATAAAAGAGTGGAAATCTTAAATAACCATTTTTACTATCCAAAAACCTTAAATAGCCACTTTTATGTACACGTTTAAAGAATAGCCATTTTCCTTTAATACCCTTATTTTTATAGACATGTTAATACAAATCATGAATTAATCAAATAAAATACATATTCTATCATTTTTTCTAAATATTTTGGTTCTTTTATAATTAAAATCACAAACTGAGAGCGCACATATTTTTATTTTTTTTTTGTGATTTGTATTTGGTATTTTTAAAATTTATGATGGTTTTATCCAATTTTATGATTATGTATATATATATTTTTTTGCTTTATTATTAAAATGAGTGCTAAATGATTATAAAATTATGATTACACAAACAGTTCGCAGGATTTGTTTATAAAATTATTGTTACATATTAAATACAAAATTTTAAAAAAATGTTTTTTAAAGAAAAAAATCGCAAACAAGGTTACAAATATTAAATATCAAACGGCAAGATAAATATTTCAATTAAATTAAAAAATAATTTTAAATGTATTTTTTATAACAACAATTTCGCAAATGAATTTTCAAATTTATTTACACCCACAAATGGAATCTCAAATTCTATATAAATCTTAACTTTAATAAATTGCCAAAAATATTGAATTTTCGATTTAAAATAATTTAATCTCCAATTATAAATCTTATTGTTCAAATTTTTATAAATTTAATTCTAAAAATATTATTATTCTATTTATTATAAATATAACTTCAAAAGTAAAAACATTAATTCAAGTAATAATGAGATGATAATTGTAATAATGCTTGGTAAAATTCAAAACATTGCAAATATTAGATTAATAGTAAGGGTATTTGTGGAATATAACACTATTTTGGCTATTTTTTGAAGATATACATAATAATGGCTATTTAGGGTTTTTAGATAATGTAAATGACTATTTTCATATATTTCCTCATAATAAAATATGTATAAAAATTCATACATCAAAGCTAAACTCATTATTCTATAAAAATGTAAAATCTTAATACTAAAACAAAGAGAATTTTTTACTCATCTTATCTCTCAACCCCTTCACACCCTGTTTTTCTTCAATGTTAGCCCCCCCCCCCCCCAATCTTAATAATTTGACAATTAAGAGAATTATTTCATAAAATATCATATTATCTTATTATAGAAATCGAAAAAAATTCCAATAGAGAGGCTGGAGCTTACCCCAGCCCCTTACTACATCCGCCTCCGATTGCGAATAAAAAGTGTACAAGTTTTTGTGGGTTGCAAAAGAATCGGATTGCATGTATGATGCCCATATTTTGACTTGGGAGATTCCAACTAATATCAATATTATAAATAATATTTAAATATCTTTGCATTTCCTATTTCTCCATTGTTGCTCACTAACAGACAGGCCTTGCCCATATACCAAATTCATCATATTTCCTAGTTACTATTGCATTAAAATAATGTATGAAATCTACCCTCAATCACTAATTCTAGGCAATTATTAGTGTTGGTGTTGGATGTCAAGTCTATGATTATGAGCAAATAGGGGAGTTCTCTTTTATTTTATTGGTTTCTTTAATAAAAAAAATGAGGAGTAACATATGGGAAATAGGAGCAAAGCACTAAACCAAATCATTTTCCCCAATGCAAGATTCCATTGTTTTCACCCAACACAAACACCAACTATTCTCATTGTGGCTTGTTTTTAAATTATTTTTATAATTGATGGAATATTATTTAATTAACATATTTTCAATATTTTGAAAATGAAATTCTCATTGCTAAAAAGTATCTATCTTGTCGGCAAAATATACGGGGAGAAGCTTTTTTTAATTATTATTTTTAGGGAAGGTCTTAGGTTAGGCACGCCTAAATCGTTTAGGCGGATTTTATTCAATAATTCAATCCAAACCCATTTAATATACCCAAATTGGGGATTAATAAACCCTATTTCGTATGGGTGAACCCATTTGGGTATGGATAAAATCCGCCTAAACCGTTTAGGCGTGTCTAACGCAAGTTTTTGTCTTATTTTTATATGGACTTGGAGATTTATTTCTCTCGATCAAAAACCTAAAATATGTAGGTATATATCATGGAAGATTAAAAAAAAAATACTCTCTCAGTCCCACTTCAATTCTCACACTTACTAAATTGAGTGTCTCAAATTGTCACATTTTCAAGAATAACAATTTTTTTTATACTCAATAATAAAATATTAATTTCACTAACTTATTTTATACTCATAATTCTTAATTCCCATACCGAAAATAAATGTGACAATTGACACGAAACATAGGGGTATCACTTTTAGATTTGAATAATTGGAAGGAAGGCCTCAAAAAAATTAAATTGGTAAACTTTTTCAAATTTAAATAAAAATCAGTGGTTGTAATTTACAGAGAATATAATAAATGGAAAAGGTTGAAGGTTCCAACCCATCTTCTTGAATTAGTGTGTGTGGTTAAAAATGCCTAGTGAGATTTGATTCTTGAAATAAAAATTATTATTATTATAAGTAGACAGCATCATGCAATTTCACTTTGCTACTTAGACTTTTGCTCTCATCTCATCTCCCTCACCCTTTCCAAAAGTACAAATATCCAATTCATTAATTAATCTCTAAATTATAACACAATTAATAATATTCCTTTTATCATATTTCCTTCAATTCTAAGACTCTTCCCCATCATTGCAAATTTTCACATTCACCTTCCTTGGGGGTGAGTTTCAACCTCCAACCGTTTGCTTTTTATTAATATTCAAATTTTTTGATATTTTTATAAGACAAATTTATTATGGAGAATTGTCGATTCAGGACCCAAAAGATGATTAAATTATCAATCGAGGATCCGAATGATGATTTGTAAATTCAGGTACCAAAAATCAAATAATTCTTAATATATGACCTGATATTGAGCTCCTAAATTGAAAATTATATGATCTTTTGGATTCAGAATTGATAATTAATGAGTTGGTCTCCTGAGAGACGGTCTCACTATTTTTTTTATTGTGAGACGGACTTTAATACATCATTTCAATAAGTTAAATACATCATTTCATTTTTAAGAATTACATTATTTGCAACAAAGAAATACATCATTTACAATAAAGAAATACATCATTTCATTAAACTCATATCACAGTAAAAATGGTGAAACATTATTTGCAATAAAGAAATACATCATTACATTAAATTCGTCTCACAATAAAAATGATGAGACCGTCTCATCTGAGACTTTGCCATAATTAATATTTCGGATCCGGAATTGATAATTAAACTATTTTTCCGAAATTGATAAAACTCCTATTTATTTATAATATTAAATTAGTTTTAGTACGTAAATTTTTATACATTTTTATCATTTGTGGAGTTGAAGTTTTATGCAAGCTCGAAAAAATGAAGGAAAATTCAAATCATAAACACTGGGCAGAAGTTCATAAATTGATACAATAATTGTACACAATCTTTGACTACACGATCAAACCACTGGCAATGGCTCGATTCATCTTCAAATCCGTGGTTCCATACACGGGCAGTTCTTCTTCATTGGCTCCGATGTTTTCGAGCTCGAAAAGATCGGAGCTGCCGCAGCTCTTATCATCGAACTCGCCGCCATTCTCGTAAAACTTCCTGAATTCATGCTTCTTCCCCTCGTATTGCCGAAAGCTATCGATGTTTTTCTTGATGAACAGGCTGCTGACGCTCGGCACCATTGATCCGCCGATCGTAGAATGCTCATCGCCGTCGTGAATGCGATTATGGCCGCAAGGTTTGATGTATTCATCAACAATGACGGTAACAGGGCAGAATGTAACAGACCTCTTTGATTTGTTGCCTCTCGACGAATTAGGGTTCTTGCTCAAGCACACTCTCGATGCTAGCGAGCATGTCGTGGTGTCCTTCATTGATCTTGATTTCCTCACCGATCCCCAATCGTCGGCACTCTGGCTCTTCCTAGGGCTGAAAATCGAGTTTAAGAAGCTGGAGATTCTGCCGCCGGGAGAAATTGGCTCTTTCGCCTTCTTCAAATCGCCGTAAATCTTAAGCGCCCTCAATTTCGTTCTCGTGAACCGGCCTTCGGTCTTCGCTGGCCGGTCCGCGGAGTTCGCCTTCTGAACCGGCGGTTTCGGGATGGGCCGGGAAGCAGAGGACTCTGTTTCAGAGGAAGTGAAGATGCTGGAGTCCGTGGAGGAGGCGGAGTTGGAAGGGAGGTGCCTTGACTTGGCGGCGGCGGTGTAGTTTTCCATCCATTTCTCGACCATGATGGCGCGGCGGAGGGATTCGATATCTTCATCGACTTGGTTGGCGGCGTATCTTCTGGGAGGAAGCGGGTGGTCCGGTGGTAGGTGGTCCATAGGGCCGTCGATGGAGTGGTAGATGGCGTCGAGTAGGGACGACGAAAACGAGGGCATTTTGCGTCGTTGCTTCTCCCCTACGGCCATGCGTGAAAGGTTATTTAGTATGGGAGAGGAGTGAGGCGAAGGTGGAGTTGAAATTTGCAGAGAGAGAGAGAGAGAGACTGTGTTAAGGTCGTTTGAAGAGACTAACCGAGAGAAATAAAGCTATGTGGAAACAGCGAAAAGCCAAATGCCACGGCTTCCATCCTGGGCTAAACTAAAACTCTCTCCCATCCCGGTAAATTAGTCTAATTTGACTGAACATAATAATTAATATTTATAAATAATAATATAATTAATATTTTATTAATAAGTATGATATTAATCGTATTGGAAGAACGGATAATTTAATATTAGTATGATATTGTCCAACTTTGGCCAAAGCTCTTACTATTTTGCATTTGAGCATCTATATCCCAAAAGATCTCGTACTAATGGAGTTGAGCGGACTCTTATATACAATGAATCACTTCCTTCTCTCCATGTGGGATATGTGTTTGTCAAACCCAACAAATACACATTCTTAAATTAACAAGTTTTTCACACTCATTAATAAAATATTCATTCCATTACTACTTACTGCTGCTAATATACCTTGATTATCGTGTTCGGTCAAAATGAAATAATTTGACTAGGACCGAAGGAGTATTTCAAAAAAATAAATTAATATGTTAGGGCAAACGAAAAATGAAAAATCGCCACGCGTGCGTATGGAGAGAGAGAGAGAGAGAATATTTGGAAGGAGTGGATGAATAAGTTGGGACTCGTATGGATAGTGCTGAGATGGGCCACTCCTATATTATAAGATGAAATTGATTGAAATGTTTATGCACCATCGAATAATGTTGTATTATTAATTTTTTACATTTAGTGTAAAATTATTTATATTATTCATTCATGAAGTCTCCTCCTAAAACCCTTTCTAATGAGAGACTTCACATTCAAATATTTTCCACTCATTCCAAGTATTAGTTCCATACTAAAAGCATCCCAAGTGTTTGTACAAGTACAACAATTATAGTAAACGGTTC
Source organism: Plectranthus barbatus (assembly GCA_026898455.1). NCBI lineage: Eukaryota > Viridiplantae > Streptophyta > Magnoliopsida > Lamiales > Lamiaceae > Plectranthus > Plectranthus barbatus. The sequence goes on from JAPKLW010003308.1 coordinate 25,555, forward strand.
CGATACACTCTATTATTAAATATTTATGGATTGTTCATTCACTCATGATATAGTGATAAAAGCACTTTATCTGAACCAAAAATCACAAGTTTATGTTTTCCCAGGATTTATGAGAATGTGAATTTAAATAAAACTATTTCTATTAAAAAACATATATTCATGGATTAATAATTCTCATTTCCTCATTTCTCTGCTATGAATGGTTAGCATTGGGCAGATGAGATGAGGCAGCGTTAATAGGCCTCCCAATAACAAAGGCCCACGGCCCCCAATATTTGTCCGCATTTTCCTTCAACAGCTCTAAGAATCAGAAAAAATATAATTGAGTTTTTTTTTTTTTTTTTTCAAGAAGTTAATTACTATCTATTAAAATATCATTTAACTAAAGTTTCTGGAACTAAATTATTCTTCAATCTCTTCTGTTGTGTAAGTAATGCTTGCTCGTCTTGCTTTTTTTTTTTTAATCATAGTTTATAAAGATCCACAATTGGAAGTAGGTGAAGTTTGGAGTGACCTCATTTAGTAATTTCTAAGTCTATATCAGGTATCAGTAATCAACAGGAAGATATTCAAATTACAGCAGGTGCTACCTATTATTATATTACAGCATGGATTCAATATCTTCATACTTAATTTACAACCTCACATTACACATAAAATATTGATCTATTTCACTTGCCTCGCAACTCTAGAGCAAAAGATATCATATATATAATTTTGTAAAATCCCCATAATATGCCACAATTCCATATAATTAAGTACCATGGAAGAAAAAAAGAAAGCAAAAAAAAAAAAAAGGCTTTCTCAAGCTGCCACAATAATTGTGACTTCTCATATAAATAGAGACTGCTTTCCTCCTCACCAATTCAATCACAAGTACTGTTTGTGTATCCTCGCTCTATTTTCTTCCCACCATAATCTAGCATGTATCTCCCCGAATTTCTCCCGGCTGAAATCAGTTCCAGTTCGAGTTTAATAAATATACAGGAAAGAAAAATAATAATAATAATAATCAAGTGAATATTCACAAGGATGTTGTTGATAGAAGGTGATTAACCTGAATCTGACGCGCCTGAGCTCTCTTCTACCATCAGGCAGAGCTCTGATGGTAATGTATACACCAGGCTCGTCCTGTTCGACCCATTCGCTCTCCAAATCACTCGCATTGCTTATGGATATTCCTTCAGAACGATCAGCATCTCGAGAGGAGCTAGTCCTCATGGAGGTATCCATGGATGATACTTCTGTTTTGGCACCACTAATGCTTGAGAGTTTGGGAGTTGAGGCCATGCCACAAGAGTCATTGTTGGACCTGGAATTCATTGAGTTTAGGTCTAAGGAATCTGATGATGAGTATCCCTTCCCCATTCCAGTTGGTCTATGGAAAGCACGAGGAAGCGGCTCTCTGCCAAGTGGCGGTGTCACAGGGCTGTGTTCGACAGATTCCATCTTTGAACTGGTGGTATCATCCTCGGATCTTGGTGTTGTTGGAAGAGGGAAGCCTTGCAGGTTTAACCTCTGCACATTGTAAAGTTCCAGCACCTTCTCAGAATTCTCAGCCCACCACCTTTGAGCTTGCCAGTTGTTGAACATGTCTCGGCTGGTGAAACAAGGCTATTTTGATCAAATTTATGAAAGAAATGAATCGAGGCAAAAATAGTAACTGGCATACAAGTTCAAGCATCATATGATTTATTTTGCATGATCAAGACATATATTGGAAGATACCCAAGGAACTTTTTTTCACTAGTGTTTCATTTTAGATTCACCTCAACAAAAAGTATAATTTAACAGCAAGAATGAGCTTTATTTTCTCTGTCAGTGACAAAGTTAACAGAAGTTTGGTGGTCATAGACAAAATGCATAATTCCAATTAATCAAACCACTTTTGAAATTATACTACTGAACTGTTGCTCATCATGGCAAGCCACTAAATTGGACCTATGTGGGGTACTTTACCATTGCTGCATAGTTGAAAATGGAGATAGGCATTTTCTAAATTACATGCACAAATTGGATTGCTTTTTTGACTTTGCTTAGAGCACATCCAACTCCTTCACAAAATAATAAGAAAGAAGAAAAATGACAAGAAAGCAATCATCTAATATAATGATCGAATGTACGATTTTCATGGGAATGGATTGTGAGTCAGAAAGCATGATAAGGACCAAGATTTTAGTATATCAGCCCTCTTCATTATTTGTGATCCTGTTTAGAGGCATGTGTTTATAATGACAAGGCAGGACAGACACCTAATTGAGTGATCTCCCAGTCTCTGCATTATCTTTCAGTTATACCATGATGCTTCATCATATCTTACAATCTACAGTATGAGCTAGTGGATCACTACAAATGAATTCATGAAGGCATATGTGAAAAAACAGTCAAAATGATGACTAGGAGAACAAAAGAGAAAATGTAGAAATGGAATTGTTTCTAGTTGAGAAGCCAGCTTCAATACCCATCATGTAATATTCCAAATTCGGAGCGACATAGAATGTGCAATTCTTGACTATATGCCACAAGAAAATAGTTGCCACAAGATGACATATTAAAAACACAGGCGTGATGAGGAAAGAAAGCAGTGACACTTCCCGACAAGCCAACAACAAATTAGTAAAAGGTTTCCTAACATCATGAAAACAGGCAGCCCCACCAAAGTGTTTCAATGAGTTCTGCCCTTCTGGACCTTTGAAAAGGGACTTCTAGTTTTCTTTTCTCATGGCTTTTCCATGATGATGGCCATTATTACTGCCATACTTTTTGTTCTGATTTTCTTATACCACTGATTTCCTCTAATTATGATTACCACAATATTTTACTGGGGCAGCATATTTTATTCACCATCTCTTCGCATATTAATTGATAGCAGACAGTACAACATAGGGCAGCATCTAAAATAACAATTCACCAAGAGACAATAGGTATACTTTTTCTTGAGACAGTTTCTTTTTGTCAGTAGGCGGAAGTTGCATGGACTGTGCAAGCATAGATATATACACACTCTCAATGCAAACCATTTTCTCCACAGACATTAAACATTATTACAATACACCTTTATTTACTAAAAGATTTAATTCATGAAAGATGAATCAAGAAAGATTCAATATTCACTTCACAGTACTTCACGTAGGAGTAATTAAACTGTTTAAATTGGAGGTTTCTAATGATTAAATGCTAAATAAAGCTAGTTTAAAAATTCTTACTAAGCATAAAACTTTTTCACCTAATCGTCGTAAACAACACTAAAAAAAACTCAATCATCTTGAGGGCCATAGACAAGATGTTAGCAGCACCTAACTAAGAATCCTTAATGATATGCGTTTTAACTATTATAATCATGACAAATTATAGTCTCCACTCTACCTCACAATTTCAACTGTATTCCTTCATTAAAATTTTATTTTCTGGGTTTCAAAAAACAATTTTGCATTTATGGAATGGATTTGTTTTTTTCTTAATAATTAAACGACACCATTAATATGTGAAACATTATTTTCTTGGCATTTACTGAAATTTTATTTGCCAGTATCTTCTTGGTCATCAAATTAATGTATGACTAAGGTTTTTTATAGATATTATAATATCACTCATAATTAAAAACACACACACACACTTTCAGCCAAAAAGAAATTGCCGCAAAAAAAGCAGTGGCACCGCATTTAAAGGCAAACAATTTATTTCTTTACTTCAGCCATAATAAAGCACCTTGCCCGTGACTTCTCAGTCACAGGTTCGAACTTTCAGGGATATCCGGATATGTGAGTGTACGTGAGTTTAAAATTAATGTACACTTATTCAAAAAATAATAATAATAATACTAATAATAATGCAGAAATATATATTGACACGTAGACTTTAGAAAGAATCTAAAAAATATGAAACACGGTTGAATTTTTTGGTAAATGACCAAAACAGGGTACCTGAATCGAATCCGCTTAAGATCGTTGCCGCCACGTGGCAAGGACAAAAAGGTAATTAACACACCGGGCTCCACCTGAGCCACCCACTCCTTGGACTCGCTCTCCTCAACGAACACGATCGGGTCGATCCGGCGGCCGCTCGCCGACGCCGGTGTCCCCTCCCCGCTCGAAATCCCCTTCAGCCTCGCCTCCAGCTCCCTCCTCCCCGCCGTCGATCTCGAGTTCGAGCTCCCCGTTCGCCTGTACGACAATCGGAACTTCTCCGAAGCCGCCGCCAAGTCCGGCTCTGCTCCGCTGACATAGCTCCCGTTCCTCCCCTGCGGCGCCGCCGACTGGTTCGCGCACGGCGTACAGTGCCGGTACGCACCCGACGCCTTCAGCGCCATGTCCTTGATCTACGCGAACAAACAAATACCAAACACCGTTAGCATGAAAAAGAAAAACCAATCAAATCATCAAGTAATTATGTAAATTTATAAACTAATTACCTGAGAAGAGAGGGATTTGATGGCATGTTTCGTAGGAACAGCGCCGGGGTTTAATTTCTCATTCGGCGGATTGCGGTGATCGATCGCCGGCGAGTCGTCACTCGCTTGCTTCGAACGTGCAATGCATGTGAGCATTTTCGATTTACGCAAATAGGCAAACAAGTCGGCCCCAAAACCCCCTGCAGAATCAAAAATCAACCGACCCAAACATCAGCATACATTTATGTTAAGTGAGAGAGAGAGAGTGTGTAAACTCCAAAAAAAGGAAAAGTGCGGAAGTGAATAAATATTGATGAGGAAAGGGCACCTGATGAACAAGAGATGGAAAAGAAAAAGGGAGGGAAAGTGGTGAAAACGGAGTTGCGAGTAGCGAGTGAGTGCTGGATGGTGATGAGGCAATTTTAATGCCGTTCCATAATTTCCGCCATCGCCCACATTCCTGTTTTTCTTCATCATCATTCTTTCTCCTATATATTTATACAACTCAAGCACTAGTCAAACAACAATTCTTATTTTAACCATTTATTACACTCCAATTATTATAATTAATTCAAAAACTGAATTTAATAATTCAAATACTCAATTTAAAAAAATGGTAAAAATTAATGCCAAACTGTGAGATATCCCTGTATTCCGAATATAATCTTTGTTTATATCTATCGAATTGGTCATTTTCATTTTGAGATGAAATGATGTATTTAACCCTAATAAACAATATATTATTTTGTATTTCCAATCAAAATGCATTATGTAAAATATATGGTTTTTGAATAGGTAATTCTCTATGTATAAAATGAGATTTGGCTCGAAAACTAGTTTATTATCTCATAAAAATATACAATCTCGCTATTCAAAAATATATATACTATAGTATATTCAATATAATTAAAAAAAAAAAAAAACTCAATCTCTTGAGCGCTATATAATTATTAGCATTATATTCTTGATTAATATATGATACTAAGTATATGTATATGAAATACATTATGAACGACACTTAATGTTGAGTTTGATGGGAAATATTTTGAGGTATTGAAAGGAAATCATAAACTCATTCAAAAAAAATTTATATATAAATATTTATTAATGGAAGGTCTCACAAAATGCAAACTTCAATCTTTTTATTTTTTTCTTACTAATCAATCTCAAGCAAATTTAATTTCGAAAATATCATAGTTCAAATATTACTAGGACTTATCTTGGTTGAGAAGGAAGAAGAAGGAAAAAAAAAAGTGTAAGTGGGATTTTTCTTAGAAGCTTTGAGGGCTAGACTTTGCTTTTGTAGCCCAATCTTTTCTTCTTTTATATATTTGGAGAGTTCCTTTATCGAAATTTTAGTTACAAAGGGAAAGAGGAAAGTGTCAATTGTTAACATATTCTGTAATTTAATGTTAGAAATAAGAAAAGCCCACATCGATCCCAAGAAAAGAAAATAGTTAATAGATTCTTTTTCTTTTTTTCTAATAAAAAGATTAACTCTATCCTAAGATTCTGATGAAAAGTGGGTGCAAACAAATTTGGCAATTTAGATTTTGTTTGGGTTTTAAATCTATTGGTCTTCACTCAAAATGTTTTTTTTTTTTGAATTTATACATAATTTTTTTATGTGCAACCAATATATAATTCAATATTTTTGCGCGATATCTAAATAAATATATATATATAATAGAGAATAAGAGAATTTGTTTATTTTCATTTCTTATGATAAATAATTTTGGATCCAGTTGAATACAATTTGAGTTCACTTTTCTTCTATTTCATTTAAACTAAAGACCCAACAATTTGAAAAGGTATGCCTCTTCACATATTTTCATGAGATGGGTTGAAAAAAGAAAAATGTTAGGACTAAAGTTAAAAAAGCATTAGTTTTAGAAATTAATTTAATCCAACACCTGAAGCAATTAAAAACACAACACGCTCTAATAATTTGGGGAGAGTTGATAAATGACCAATTTTTTTTAAAAAAGAATGATTGATTACAGCCTAATATCTATGGTGAGACTGAGCCCTCACAGCCTTACTTCTGCACTAAAGGATAAAAAATAGATTGAATTGCTTCCTTTTTCTGTATATATAAATATCTAATTAATATATATATATATATAGAGGAGAGATCATGTAAAAAAAAATCCCCATGTGAGAAAAAAAAAAAATGAATCATGTCCATCAGATCTAAAAAAATCAATGGTTGATATTGAATCAAGCAACAACTAAAATGCAATCAAGCAACAAAATAATCAAGCAACAACTAAAGCACAATCAAGCAACATTGCAATCAAGCAACGACCTGAATACAATCAAGCAATGTCGTGAATTCAATCAAGCATCTTTCTCACTTTCTCACGTTAAGAGTTTTCTCACTGGATCTGTTCCCTATATATATATATATATATGGCTTCAAGAAAACGTGCTTCATGAGTTGCCCATATTTTGCATGATCTTTTAGGAAGAGAGCATGCTGATATATATGTATTGGGAATCCGCCTATAAATTTCTACAAACTGGAGTTATGGCTGTCACTAAGAAACATCATATCCAATGTTAAAATTTCCTACATAGACTAAATATCTGAACTTATATCATTTTACAAAGGTGAAATTCCTCTCTTCTTGCAAATTAATTTTGTAAGGAAGAAACGAGATCTTAATATGATAAACTAGCTCATAAGGGAACATCATTGTTAATATCAAATTTGTCATTTATCTAATAATATATCTATCTATGTTCTATTCTATATTTATATACAGTGGCGGATGCACTTGGGGTTAGGGTGGGTTTCAGCCCTCCCTAAATTATTAAAAAAATAAATAAAATTATTTATCCAATTTTAAAAATTTATAATATAGCATCCCTTATTTTTGGATTTTTATAAAGATGAAAGGGCTGGAAATGAAGAAGAATTGTAACATTTTTACTATTTTTAGTATATATTCTTTTACTAAGCAGAGTTTTATAGTATGTATTTCTTTTAATATGTATCTTTTACAAAGTATTTTTAGTATATATATTTTTTGTACATGTTATAATTATTATAAAATATTATTCTTACTCTATTGTTTAATTTTTTTTTACCTAATAATACAATGGAACCTCCTATACATAAATTCTGGATCCGCCACTGTTTATACAATATATAATAATTCAATAAATTACAGTTATATCTCTTTATCCCCAATATTACATCAATCTCACTTTTCTTTCAATGTTTTTATTGAATAAAACAGATGTTTTTTAATGAAATAGAAATATTAAATAGATTGGATTATATTTATAGGTATTTTCATCTTGAAACAAAAAGAGAAATAGTAACAGGTAAATTTGGAATGTAGTGAATAGTAGAAATAGGGGAAGAGTTAAAAACACGGGGACTCGGAAATGACAGGGGCATTTAAGTCCTATTATACAGACGAGACGAGCTCCACATTAAACGACAACTTCTACTCTGCTTTTGTCTTTTTCTTACCCTCCTTCCTCTCTTAACCAAAATCCAATTCCACCCTACTTTTCTTTATTTTTTCCACAACTACTATTCATCTCATTATCTCTAATCCAATATTCAAGTTTTTTCTTAAACATGTGTTATGCATTGGTTTTTTTTTTTAATAATAAATAATCCATTAAGATTTTGTATAAATAAGTTAATTTCAATCCCAACTCATTTATTATTTTTATATACATAACGTGTGTCAATTATACTAATTTTGTTAACAATACACTTTAATATTACTTAAATTCATAATTAATTGATAACAAATCGCTTCACTCCAATCAAAACTTGTCGTTTTCCCCTTAAATTCACTTTGGTAATAAATTCTTTTGAACGGCTCTTTTCCATTTACTGTGATTTATGACAAAATTCGCCCTATGCCACCCGCTCGCACAGAAAAACTTGCGTTGCGACGGCATAAAAAAAAAACACACAAACGTACTCTCATATAGTCGGCGCGTGTGGGGGCTCCGCCAATTGGCCGAGTCCACATCGGCGGTGATGACGTGGAAGCGGACAGCTACTGCGTTTCGCAGTGGGGAGACTGATCTGAAAGGGCGGCTGAGAATAATGAACTTCTATGGTATTGGTATGGTAGGCCTAAATTAGATGTTATTTCCCTTTTTCTTATTTTTTTATATTTAAGTTTGTTACTCAAGTTTCCTCATTTGTTTTCAATCAATATTTTAATGTTTTGAAAAAAATCATGGATGTAAAAATCGCTTTGCGCTAGTCGGACGCTCGGGTGGGCCTAGCGCCTAGACGGTTTAGGCGGGGATTAGGCGTTTTCTAGGCGTTAGTTAATCGGTAAGTTAATTTTAATATCTTATATATATAATATATATTTATCAATTAATAAAAAGTAAGATTATCTAATTTTAATTAATTTTTAAAAAATATATAAAAAATTGGTTGCTCGAACTGATTAGGCGACACGGAGCATGCTTAGTTGGCCACCTAAATGGTGCGTAGCGAACTTGGCCGACCACCTAAATCGGCGCTTAGGCGGATTAGGCAGCCTAGGCGGTGCCTAGGCATTGATTACTCGCCAGATTGATTAGACAAGGGAATTAGAGGATAATCGGTTCGATGGAGGACCGCCTAGCGCCTAGGCGGGGCCTAATCGGTCCTAGACGGAGATTTTTACAACACTGAAAAAAACACTTTAGTAGTTTAGTATGTCCATAATATATAACACTATAATCTTTACCCAAACTTTGTAATTACTTCCATGTAGATCCGACTCTAGAATTCTTGAAAGTTATTTTGATGTATGGAGTTTAGTCTTTCTAAGCGACTCAAAATAGCAAGACATACTATTATTATTATTGTTATTGTATATTTGTAGATTTGAATTGTTGTATGTGAGTGTGAAGGGGGATGGAGAGTTGTGGAACTGATTCACATACACAAAGAAGCTTACAAGAAACAATGGCAAGATGGGGGCCCCCACTCCTGTAGAAAAAGACATTTGGTGCTACAAAACAAAACAAGAAGAAAATCCTAAAGAAAAATGAAAAAAGAGTAGGTCATATGAAATGATGCCATCAATGGTGCTGGTGGGTGGTAGCGTGCGTCTTTATTGTTTCTTGTTCTGTTGTGTAGGAGTAGAAGTATATTTTGTTATGTATATGGATATATTGTTAGCCAAGAATCCAGAGAGAATCTTCTAGGGGGAAAAAATATTAGTTTTCAAGGGAAGGGAAACATGCCCAATTTCATCCCAACAGTTGTGCTCATTGTTCCTCCTAGTATTTGCAACAGATCCTAGAGGTCTCTCCCTCTCTCTCTCTCTCTCTCTCTCTCTCTCTCTCTCTTCCCACCCTCTTTCCTATATATATATATATATGTCTGAGCTCTCTCTCCCTCTCAAAGGTTTCTTTTTCTCTTCTTGTCGAAAAAGTTGTTGTCTTTATGAGGTTTTGTGTTTGATCCATTTCTAATGTTGCTCAAGTGTTTTACATATTCCAAGTATATGGATTTATTTTAATTTTTATGTTTAATGGATTTACTCTACTCAAGCTGGATGCATGTGGAGAGTCTGTGGTTTGAATAGTTTCCGGTGTTGTTACTGTAGTAAAGTTATTTACTTTTTCATGTTTGTGAGTTCAGATAAAGATTGACTCACCTTTTTTGGGAGGTGGGGTGATTTTGATTTTTGCTTTACTTGTTTGAATGAATTTTCCATAGGGAACGATGCACGAGTTATTTTCTTCTGTGCTAAAAAAATTCTTCAATTGTATGTTCATGGCTTGTGGATTTGTTTGGCTAGTGATTGTGAAGATCCCTTTCCTTTCCTCCATCACAGTTTGTGAAATGGAAATCACCCTCTCAGTTGGTAATCTGTTTTTGTTAGGTGATAATATATCTCCCATTAATTGCATCTTATCATTACACACATCAAAACCTCACCAACTTCTGTCCTTAACCAATTAAATACAGCTTTGGAGTTATCTTTCTTAGATTTGGTTTTCATTTACAGATATGTTTAAGCTTCACAGAGTGAGGATAGGAAACAACTCCATTTTTTGCTTCAAACATATGTAAGAAGAAAGTAAAAACTCCCACATTCTAGGCACCAACTGTTGTATATATGTATATGTGTATCATATATGTTTGTATATATATTGTGTGAAACTTTGTGGTCCTACACTTTTATGCTAGTTTAGAAAGGAGCAGTTTGCATAATTTATTTTTATAACTTCATATATAGCATACAGACTCATCCAAATTATTTCCAGTCCATGTTTTCTCTTATCAATTCAATGATATTTTGCAGTCACCTACAGCTGCTGAAGTCGTGTTGTTGTATGATTGAGGTGTTTGGAAGCTAAAGTTAGTCATTGAAAGGTATTTGGTTATGCATCTGGCTTCAACTACTTGGCTTAGTAATGGCTGTATGACTTCGAATCCTACTCAACTAATGCATTAGAAAAATTACACCAGATGCTTATCTAATTGTTGATTCTTTTTTGTTGTCAGAATTTGCATGAACAACATCGCTCACAGATAATATCCAAAAATCTGAACTTTGAAGTGAAGTATATAGATTTTCAACTGCAAGATCGGCACTCGGCCTCGACCGAATCAGCCAGCCTTTCTCACAAGGAATCAACTGCTATGGGAAAAACAAGTTCCCAAGATCAATGCGCTTCATCAGACGATGGTCCGTTTCATATCTTCCTCTAAAAAGTTTTCTTGATTTGTATATGATTGAAATTGAATTGCTTATGCAATATGCTTGATTCAGTGCATGATGAAAGCGCAGATCATATGAAGACTGCTTTGTATGTGTGCAATCCAGAGCTGTCTGTCAATGGTGATTTAAGTCAGCCAATTGTAAGTTGTTGCTGTCTCAATAAAGCTCCCATAGATATTGGTTTTCGATTTGATTCTCTCACATCAGGTGCAGTTCCCATATACTTACGCCGACCCCTACTTCAGTGGATTTCTTACAGCCTACGGAGCTCATAATATGGTGAGTATCAACTCCCGTTACTCCCCTACCTTATAATCTTAGCTACTACTGTCTGTTTTCTACCATTATCCTTTTAAGGTTATTTGCTTAGATGCAAGCACAGATGATGGGCGGACACGGGCGAGTTCCACTACCGGTAGATCTTCCTGAGGATGGCCCCATATATGTGAATGCAAAGCAGTACCATGGAATACTCAGGAGGAGACAAACTCGAGCTAAGATGGAGGCTCAGAACAAACTTGTCAAAACTAGGAAAGTAAGTAGTTTGCACTCGGATATGAACATATTCATGTCTAGATGTTTCTAAACTTGGTAGTCTTGTGATGGAATGCAGCCGTATCTGCACGAGTCTCGACACCAGCACGCGCTGAATAGAGTGAGAGGGTCAGGCGGAAGGTTCTTGAGCTCGAAGAAGCAGCAGTGTGACTCAGATTCTGCTCCTCCCCGGGCCAGTGATGGTGATGGTGATGGCAGGAGCGGCGGCAATGCTATTCTACAGCTACAGCGGCAGTCTGATGGCAGGTTCCCGAGCATGCAGGGCGGTGTGTACAACGGGAACCGCCATTATGCTTCCATAGTCCGGTGAGGAGGCGGCAGAGGAGGAAACTCACCACTCCCCCAACCGGTCTGGCAATTCATCCTTGGCTTTTCAGGTGTTCCACAGCGAAGTTAATGTGGACTCTTGTTAAATATTTATCTGCTGTTTAATCAATCAATCGAATCCTATATGCTTTTGTAAGTGCTGACTGCTACCTACCAACATAACCAACTTTCTTTCTATGCTTCTTTGTTGCACTTGAGATTCTCTGGCCCATATCCTTTATTAAAATAACTAATTTTTATTTAATTATTTTTTTATAATTGTTGGGGACATGCCTGAGCGGCTAAGTCCAAATGCTTTTTTAAAGGCCCAATTGACCCAAGACGCCGCGGCCTATGAAACTGAATCACCCACTTGCGAAGCTCCTGAGTCTTAAAGGTCGGGGTCATCACTAACCCCATTTCCGTATTAATGATGACCCCACGACGTGCTCACCACCGATGAGAGACCACGACCTTTCATAGGATTTGGTGGTGCAGAGCTTAAGGGTCGAGGTCACCACCCACCCCATCTCCGGGTCAATGATGACCCGACGATGATCTCAATACCGATGAGAGGAAGCAATCTCTAGAGGGACATGACAACGGAAAATTGTTGCTAATCCTAACCGAGCACAAAAATCCGAGCAGTTGCGAGATTCCTAGCGACCACGAACTCATTGGCGGCTAGGGTTAGAACTAGGGCTTACCTCATCATCTGTCACCTATATATAGAAACTCATTTTTGAATCAATTTTGTCTCCTAAAATCTGTATTGAAACTCTACCAAAATCAATACAGGATCGTCTTTGCTTCACCATTTCAAGGGCCAAGTTTGTCGATTTCTTATTTGTTGCTTTAATATTAATTCATCGCATTCTTTTTATTTGGCTATTCATCGTGCTTTTATCATTATTTCGCTTGTTTTTTGTGATTATTCTGTTGTTCCCATTAACAATTTCAAGAGTTTATTTTACCTTGTAAATTGAACCTCAACAATAATCATAATTTATTATAATTTGGATTATTTTTATAAGTTCATCGGAGGGTTCATACCACCCAATTAAGGTATATGATATTTCTTAATAAATAATTTTCATTTTTTATCTAAAATTTAATTATTAAAATTGATTAATTCATAATTATAATTTTTATTCTTAAAAGTTAATTAAAATACTTTATATTATACCTCATAAAAATATTAATTAAAAAATTAATATATTGATCGAAATAGTATATATCATTAAGTGGTACACCATCGTGAAACATGAGAATTCGATCCGCTTTATTGGGCTGTTGTGTTTCCTTTCTCTACTTCCTCTCTTTCTATATAGGCAACTTATTTTAATAATCTAAGACGATTATAATATGGCAAATCATATTGCCATTTCTAGAATGTTCGATAAAGAACCATAGCATAGACATATAGATTGCAAAACGAATGCATCCGTTATAAAAGAACTGCTGATTTATTATTTATTAATAGATGCAGACCAAATTGACCCACTTTATTGCGTTTATTAAATGCAAGAAATTGGTTTTTTAACTAATACTCCCTCCCTGTCCCAATAGAATAAACACTCTTACTAAATCGAACTTTTTCACACTCAACAATAAAATATTCATTTTACTAATTAATTATATACTGACTACTCTTAATTTTCGTCTAATAAACTCGGACAGGAGTACAATAAATAAATATTAATAAACACGGATTTGGGGGTTGGGGTTAAAGTGAAATGCATCATAAAGTTGAGGGATGAAAATGAAAATTATCAAAAAAAAAAGAAAAACCCAATCCATTTCCAATGCCCCTACTAAATCAACAAATTCCCTCATCTGCCCCTAACATTCCCCTTCTGTCCCTCCCTCCATCCCTCCACTCTTGATTGCCAATTTATTTTTGAAACCATTATTACTGCAACACAAACACCCACCCACAACACAGTGTTTGTGCCTGAAAATTCGTTCGGTCTGAATATGGAGGTTGGCGCCAACAACAACCCTCGCACCGTCGAAGAGGTCTTCCGAGATTTCAAGGGCAGGCGTATTGGCTTGATCAAAGCTCTCACTACCGGTAGGCTCTTCCATTGTCACATTTCGTGCCTGAATTTCGTCGTTTCTCTTTGATTTAATTGGCTATTGTGAATTGAATAGCCTCTAGCTTTTGTCTGTGTTTTCTTTTTTCCGAGATTTAGGGTTTCTGGTTTAATTGGTTTGTTTCTAATGGTCTTATCTTTTCGAGTTCTTGGGTTCTTTTTTTAGATAAGCTTTTGGCTTGCTATTTATTTGGTTTTAGTGCTTTTACTTTTGCTGAATTTGGGCTTGTTGTTTCCTTTTTCAGATGTTGAAGAATTTTTTCGACGGTGCGATCCTGGTTAGTAAATAAAGTTGTGCGGTTGATTATAAGGGTTCAGTAGAATGAGTTTTTGGTTGATTTTGCGGTTTCTGTTCTTTTTGGGTGGAAATATTGAGAATTCCCTTTCTTGTACGTGGATATGGTGGTGCTATTTGCAATCCAGTTATTAAACATCTATTAGAAATGGGCTTTTTTTCATGGGTATTTTATAATTTGGTTGGGAACATTTGTGAATAACTTTGTTGTAGTGAGATAGCATGTGAGAAAATGATTTGCATGAAAGAATAATGTGTACAATCAGTTACCTATGCAAGTTTTTCACCAATATTTTTCTGGAAATGATGAGAGATCACCTATAGTCATTGTTTTATATGGGTCCGTGTTTCTCTCTTTTCTAAGTTGCGTGTGAGTTCAAGCTGCGGCTACTTTTATTGGTAGGTGCTGAGTGTCCCTAAATCAGATGCTTAAAACTTTTTGTTACACTTTTTTTATATTTTTACTTTTGAGTGGCGCCTGTCTGAACAGGGTTTAAAAATATCACATCGACAGAAGTAGTTTTTTCTTAATATACTGTTGAGCTGATGTGTTTGACTGAAATGTCTGATATCATTGATTTACTATTAGTAGGTGTTTAGCTTGCTGGTGGAGGTTAAGTGCTGGTTCTGAATTGTCTATATACAGTCTGCAGAAGTCTGCAGACACATTGATTGCATTTACTATTATTAAATGCAATCTCAAGAATCGATTTTTCTTTTTTGCTCTCCTTTGTAGTTGTGGCATACGAGGTTGTTCCTGCTTGTTTTTCTACCTATCACTGTGCCATTTGAGTTGCTTGCTTAGCTTATCTTTGGTATCTGCTTCACTGACTAGTCCACAAAAGATGCTCCTATTTGGTGTGGACTCGATCATATTTGCCTTTTCATACCTTCGAAATTTTGTAGAGAAGGAGAACCTATGCCTATATGGATTTCCTAGCGAGCTGTGGGAAGTTAATCTGCCTGCTGAGGAGGTGCCTCCAGAGCTCCCGGAGCCTGCTTTAGGTATAAATTTCGCCAGAGATGGCATGCAAGAGAAAGACTGGTTGGCTCTGGTTGCTGTCCACAGTGATGCATGGCTACTATCTGTTGCTTTCTATTTCGGTGCAAGATTTGGTTTTGATAAAGCTGACAGGTAGGATTCTTTGTAAGTATGACTCTTTAGTATATCATTTTATTAGTTTGTATTCACTTATGTTTCGTAAAATTTGAATTACTTTGTCCTGTAATCTTTGAGGGTTAATTATTATAAATTGGAATCCCCATCCTTTATACTGGAGATATGACTTGATCTCAAATCATTACTTGATAATGCATTCCAGTTCTTTCAATCAGATGTTTACATGTCTGGTGATGACTTGAATAATTATTTGTGTTCTTTCTTCACTCTCCTTTTCAATAAACTTCTTCCTAAGCATTTTTTGAAATTGAAAAACTTCAGCAGTTGCTTTTGTTACTGAACATTTACCCTTCCTTCTATCTTTCAATGTACCATAGGGATTGCAGTATGAAAGTTCAGTTTGATGTTGTTAATTGACTTGTAAGGTGTCATTTTTATGAACAAGGGTTCTATGGGATGTTTAGCAAAGTTCATATAAGAATTCCTTGCTCTTGGTTCTTGAGTAACTTTTTGTCTTTTGGAAATGGAATTTTAACTTGCTGTAATGTTTTCTTTTCTGAGCTTGATTGCTTTGTTTTTAGTTGTCCCCCCATGTTTTTGGGTGCAGGAAACGCCTCTTCAATATGATAAACGATCTTCCTACAATTTTTGAAGTTGTGACTGGGGCTGCAAAGATGCAATTCAAGGATAAATCTGCTACAAATCACAGTGGAAGCAAATCCAAGACAAACTTAAAACCGGTAAATCCTTATTTAATAATTCATGAGGATATGGATGTTACTTCAAAAATAATTTCATTAAATATTCTAATTTGGTTAGGCTTCTTACTTATTACTAGTCTAGCTTTTGAGTCAGAATGATAATTATGCTCTGCAAAGTAGTAAATATGTGTTCTTGTGTGCAGGCTCATGCGTCTATCTGTTTCAGAACTAAAATAATGCATCTTTTTTATTTCTTATGGAAGTATTTATTTGCATATGTTTCAGTATATATGTTACTTGTGTCCCATCAAAAAGGAAACTCTGGACAACAGTCTATACTGTGCAAATTGAAGTATGGAACCGTGGGTTCTTTAATATTGCTAGAGCATTTAGTAGTCTTAGATATGAAATGGTGGTTTCATCTAATTGTTTTCCGTTTCTGGTAGCTGTTAAGTGTTTGTCTTCCAAGCTAATTTTTACTCTATTTTATGCCTGATTTGCTTAAGATTTTGTAAAGCCCCAAAATTGATGAGATAGGCCAATCTCAACATTCGCATTCCCATATGTCAAACTTATTTAATTGATTATTCTTGATGTGAAACTGTGCATTTTTTGAATTGCAGGTTAAATTGCCCAAGTCCCAAACAAAGGATGAGGAAGATGGATTAGATGGAGAAGAAGAAGAAGAGGAGGATGAGGAGCACGGTGACACCTTGTGCGGAGCATGTGGGGAAAACTATGCACAGGACGAATTCTGGATCTGCTGCGACTTATGCGAGAGATGGTTCCATGGAACATGTGTTAAGATAACTCCTGCTAGAGCTGAGCACATCAAGCAATATAAATGCCCCTCATGTTCTAACAAAAGAGCACGGCCTTGATGAATCACCTCAGCTCAGCTGCTTGGTTTGTCTTTTTTTTTTTTCCCTTCCTAATTGTATCTTCATTAACAATAACAATCTAGTTGTCCCTGTGTGAAGAAGCATCTGTGTTGAGCACTGTGAGGATAGTTAGCTACTCTTGCCTCGTATGTTTAGATGTCTGTTGTAATTGTAGAGGTTTTTAAGCTTGAAAGATCTGCACACCTCTGTCATTAACATTTATTTATCCAGTTTCCAATTCATGGTGCTCAGTCAGTTCAAGACTAATTCTCTTTTTTCTCTCTGTTCTTGCATAGTTGCATGTGATTTTTACTGCTTGTGGTAAGATTGTTTTTCTACATTTAGGATATTTGTATGTGATTCTGTGCCTTTTACTTTTACCCAATAATATAAAGAATAATCATTTTTTGATAGTAGGTAAAGTTTGACTTGTCTACTAGTGACCCCTACCATATGTTTATGTGGGTCCCATTCCATTAGTTTAAGTTAAAACTTCTTAAATTTGTTTTCTATTTAATTCACAACTAAAGGATTTAAAAAATGAAAAGTAATTAAGAAATGCTGAAAATAAGAATAGTTTTCTTCCACTAGCTGGAGATGTGCAATTGCAACCAACCTCTTCCTCCCCACAACAAAACTATGTTCAACAAAAACTAGAATTACTTATAAATCCACCCTTTAATTAATTAAGAGACACGAAAATAGACTATTTTGTGTTAAATTCTAAGGAAATATTTAATTCAATGTGTAAAATAGACTGCAGCAATCTTTTTCGGTTTTTCCATTTATTTTAACAAATTCTAGATTAGAAGACTCGTTAGTTACAAAAATATTGGAAAATTCAAAGTCCATAAATATTTGTCAAACCTTTTATCGATGACCATTTATTTGTTCCACTCCTTATCTTTTTTCCAACACGATGTGCTCGAATATTTCTTCAATTTCAAGCAAGAACAATGATAAGTTTTCACACACTCATTTGAATTTCTCTAAATGGAAATATATCTAAAGAAAATTTTCAAACGTAGTTTGGTGGATTAATTATGTTGAAGAGATTATCAGAAGCAGCTGTGCAAGGAAATGTGGCGGAGCTACAGAAGATCGTGGAAGAAGATCCCTTGATTCTGGACAAGATCACAGTTTCTTGCTTCGACGAAACGCCTCTGCACACGGCCGCCGTGCTCGGCCACCTCAGCTTCGTCAACGAGCTGCTGAGTCGGAAGCCGGAGTTGGCGGCCGAGTTCGACTCGCGCGGCTGCTCCCCACTGCACCTGGCTGCGGCGAAGGGGCACGCGGATGTGGTGAAGGCGCTGCTACTAGCGAACAGCGAAGTGGGATCGGCGCGGAACTTGGATGGGAGGGCCGCGCTTCACGTGGCGGCGATCAAGGGGAGGGAGGCCGTGTTGGCCGAGTTAGTCCGAGTCGACCCGAGCCTGACCCGGGTGCTCACCGACCGAGGCGAGACGGGCTTGCACCTGTGTGTGAAGTGGAATCGATTGGAAGCGGCGAAGTATTTGGTTGAGGAGATGAGGAAAGACGGCGGCGATGATGCGTCGCTGAACTGGAAGGATTGTGAGGGGAATTCTGCTCTGCATATTGCAGTCGCCAAAAAGCATATTGAGGTTTGTTTTTTTTCCAACAATTTCTTGAAGTTTTCAAATGTAATGAATTGAATCTTTGACTTTGAAGATGTCTGCAATGGAGCAGATGGTGAAATATTTGGTGAAACTGAAGGAAGTGGAAGTGAATGGGTTGAACAAGAACGGACTGACAGCTCTGGAATTGCTCAGACAAAGCCCTCGAGATATGAGAGATATGGAAATGGAGCAATCCCTTCTAAACGCCGGCGCTTCAACTGCCAAGAATCTGCAGCTGATGAGCGACGGAAGAGTCACCATGAGAAGGCTACAAAGCCTCCAAAACAAGCCGGCCAAGGACTGGCTCGGCAGAAAGCGCAGTGCATTGATGGTGGTGGCGTCCTTGATCGCAACGGTGGCGTTTCAGGCGGGGCTGACTCCACCAGGTGGGGTCTGGCAAGAGGACTACACGGTGGACGACAACGGGCAGCCGGTGAAAGACCCTCACTCCGCCGGCCACTCCGTGATGGCGTACCAAGATCCCAGGGTGTACGGCCTGTTCATGATCTTCAACACGGTGGCGTTTCTTGCAGCGCTGAGCATCATTCTTCTGATCGTCAGCGGGCTGCCGCTGCGGCAGAGGCGGTGGATGTGGGTGCAGATGGTGATCATGTGGGTGGCCAT
>JAPKLW010003309.1:998-41241 GCA_026898455.1 Plectranthus barbatus
TCTGTGAGAAAAGTTAGAGAGAGAGAAAATTAGTGAGATTGTATTGATTATTTCTTCTCTCAATTTTGTATTCGATTCAAGAAAGTAATAAAAGTTTTTGTGTTCTTTTCTTTCATCCTCCTTTGTCGATTGTTCGAGCTCCAATTTCATAACAGATCTGTATGTCAGGATGGAATCCGGAGATGTGTCTGAAAAAGGTAAAAAATAATTTTTTGTATGATATTATAATTATATAAAAAACTGTGCTTTTTGAACTTGTTAGGAGGGCGGAAAGTTCATGCTTTGGCTTTAGCTGTGTCCATAACTGCTGCTGCAATAGGTTTACTCTGTTTCTGCTTCTTTTATCTGTGTCTAAAATTCAAAAGCAAAGGTACGTACAAGTGAGTTTTGTCGTTGTTGATTCTAAAAAAACTTTGGTATTTTGTAGACCGTGATTAGTATCCCTGTGCAGGGAGTCAAAATGGTGGCGTATTAGAGAGAAATAGCCAGCATGAGTTACGGGTCTTCAGCTTTTCCAGCATAGCCGCTGCAACTAATAACTTCTCCGACACTAACAAGCTAGGACAGGGTGGTTACGGACCAGTTTACAAGGTTTGATTGAATCAACAAATGTTATTTTTTTAAGTTTCCTTATTTTGGACTAATCACCTTTTCTTCAGGGAGAAATTGAGGGAGAATTAGTAGCAGTTAAAAGGCTTTCAAAAACTTCTAGTCAAGGACTAAAGGAGTTCAGAAATGAAACAGAACTTATTGCCAAACTCCAACACATAAATCTTGTCCAGATTTTAGGATGCTGTACAGAAAATGATGAGAATATATTAGTCTACGAGTGCATGCCCAACAAAAGCTTGGATCTTCTCCTTTTTAGTATGTAATTTTACAACTATTTATGATGCTATGTTATCTTCTGCAAGAAATAGTAACTTTGCTGCTAAATCTGATCATGTCAATGTAGAGTCGAACAAGAAAGAGCAACTGGACTGGAAGAAACGAGTAGCAATCATTTCAGGCATTGCTCAAGGGCTTCTATATCTCCACCGTTATTCCAGACTGAGAATAATTCATAGGGATCTTAAAGCAAGTAACATTCTGCTAGATGCAGAGATGAACCCCAAAATCTCTGATTTTGGCATGGCTAGAATCTTAGGAGGAAACGTCTCACGAGCAAATACTGAAAGGATTGTTGGGACTCGGTAAGTTAATGACCAACATCTCTTTTGGTGTATATATGGTCTTGGTATTGACTTATGTTTCGAACTCAGCGGTTACATGGCACCAGAATATGCAACGGGAGTTTTGTCCAAGAAGTCTGATGTCTACTCTTTTGGAGTGTTGATGCTCGAGATCATCACCGGAAAAACCATCTCTGCTTTATATGGCTCTGGCGATCTTACACTTCTGGAATACGTGAGTCTTGCTCCTTTCTAGCAACAATTGCTCAATATTCTGACCAACAACTATGCAAATTAGCTAAAGAATCCATTGCTGGTTAATTCCAGGTCTGGGATATGTGGAGTCAAGAAAGAGGGCTCGAGCTCGTTGATCCCGTGCTGGAAATGTCAGCATCTGCTTCACTTATTCCAGTGAGATACATTCAGGTTGGTCTGTTGTGCGTTCAAAAAAATTCAGCAGATAGGCCTGCAATGTCGGATGTTGATCGCATGTTGAACAACGAAGTTACCGCTATAGCAGCGCCCCGGCGCCCTGCTTTCAGTGCTGACCTAGCAGAGAGCAAAGCTGAGATCTGCTCAGCAAATCGCTTGACTCTGTCGCAAGTGGAGGCTCGTTGATGTTTTTGCCTCAAAGTTTGAATGTGTATTGATTTCAATTTGGGTTTTTCTTTGGAAAATAGATCTCTTAACACAGGTTTTGCAGTTGTTGCTTGTGTTATGCAAAATATTTCTTACCAAAATAAGTCGACATACATATTAATTTCTTAGATTTATGTTAAGAAGAATTATGCTATTCAAGAATAACTTGTTAAAACATGTAATACTGATTCAAAAACAAATCAACGAGCTCATGTTACTTGAGATCAATATTTATCGATCATGAAAATATTTAAGATATTTTCTTAAAAATAAATCAACTATCTACAAATACATGTGAATGTGATTATAATATTGAGATTTACACATGTGCAAGTGTTTGGATATGTTTCTTTTTATGTTTACGCTGATTAAATATTGGATTGGACCCCGCCGTGTGCATGGCTGCTAAAAATCATTAAAAGTTGAAACTAGAACTTAAAAGGGTTAATTTCTAAAAATGTTACTCCCATCCCGTTCGAATTATTATGCTTACCAAATCGGGCATCCCATTATAATAGTCAAATTTCTAAAAATGACAACTTTTTCACACACGACAATAAAATATTTATTCCACTTATATTCAACAATAAAATAGGATATTTTCTTTAAATCAATACTAAACTTATATCTTTCATAATGGAGTGTTTAAATTCCGAATTTTCTATTAATTTAAGGGGATTCTAAATGCAATCATATTTTTACTAAACATAACCTCTTTAAAATATAAAGAGTTAAATTATAATATAATAATATAGTTTTATCCCATATAGATTCCAATTTAAAGTTTTAATTAAAATAATAAAAATAAAACTTAAACATTTACCCAATTTCCATCTATGTAAAATAAAAACCAAAACCTCCAAAAACATATATAGATAGATACAATCCGGGTTATTGTCTGCAAAAATCTATATCTATATATATACTAAAGCAAAGAAGTCTAAAAAAAACTGTTCCCGTTAAAATTATAAAAATCATATATATCTATTTGTAAACGAAATATTGTAAAAATGGTGTTGTAGTAGAGTTGGTCTAAAGCAATGATATAAAGTTTAGCATCCAAGAGGTAATGTGTTCAACTCCCACCCTCAACATATAAATATATTTGTACATATATATATATATATGTATATATATATATATATTTTTTTTTCTTTACACAAAAAATTATCTTTTCAATTATTTTAAAATAAAAGATGGGAACAATTATTCCAACAAATAAAATTACTATTTTATTTTATTTAAATATATTATGATTAATTAAATAATTATTAATTAATACTAATCATAATAATCAATTTTGTACTATAAATATAGTCAGTGTTATTTTTAATTTCTATATTCCATAATAAAAGATAATTATCCCCATCAATTATCAACAAATTATTTTATTTTTCACCAATATTTCAATAATTTATATAAATTCAATAATCAAGCTATAATTAAATTTATACAATAACATGCAAACCTAAATGATGATTACAAACTAAATTTTAAAATTATATTTTTAAAAAATGGTAAGATAGTAATATGTATATACTTTTAATATATATTTATATATAATATCCATATTATTTTTATAATTATATTTTTTATATTTAAAAATTTAAAAATTAAAATATTTGATTAACTGAGTTATAATTTATTGGGTAATTCTAAACACAGCCACTATTTTACTCAACATAGCCCCTCTATTTTTAAGAAATAAAACTATTACTTGATATTACTATTTTACCCTTATAACCATATTTAACATTATAACAACAAATAAAAAATTATATAAATTTACACAGCCCCATTCACTTAAATTCAAAAAGAGCATAGCCGTTGAGCATTAATGGAAACTGCAGCCCTGAGAAATCAATTCACCTTTGATGAGAGAGTGTTGTTTTGAATCGATCCATGCCATTGATGTTGTCCTGGATTTAGAGGGACTTGAAATAAGCTCCTTATATAGTTTTTTAATGAGGTTTGGGTAGTAGTAATTGCAATTTTGTGCAAGTCTAGAAAAATGAGATCTTTTTTTTCTGGATTTATTAAGAATTTGATGAGAGGGTTCATTTGATAGAGTAAAGTATCGTTTATGCATCTTTTTTCTTCCCATTCCGGTATAATCTTTCGATCATTAAAGAATTTGCATAATTTTGTTTATAAAAAAAATTTAAAAAAAAAAACTTCATCTTGTTTGCAGTCATGGCGGAATTCAATCATGGCTTTATAGGAGAGATGAAGAGAGTTAACGGGGAAATACGAGGATAATTAAGAAATATTAAATACTATTTTTATTTTTTAATTAGGTGGTTATGTTACAAAATACTATCTTAAAATAAGGGTATAATAGTAATATAAGATAGTAATTTTATTTTTAAATAATATAGAGGCTACATAGAGTAAAATTGTGGCTGTATTTAGAATTACGCTAATTTATTTGATACTTATTTTATCCAATATATACTACTCCCTCCGTCTCACCTCAATTGTCCCACTTTCCTTTTTCGTCCGTCCCACCTCAATTGTCCCATTACTTAAAAAGACAACTTTTTCACACTCAACAATAAAATATTAATTTCATTCAACTTACTTTACACTCACACTCCTTGGTTATTGTGCCCGGTCAACCCGGGACAATTCAGCCGGGACAGAGGGAGTATATCTCATTATTTTATATATCTTATAATATTAAGGTTTTATGCCATAACATATTATTACTTATAATAAAAATATAATATTGTTATCATAAATAATATGCTATTGTAAGAATTTTAATGAAATTTATAACAAAATTATTTCATTATTGAATATTTAAAAATGATAATCGTCCATTATTTCACAACTCCACTCGATTTTTACAAAAGAGAAAAATGTAACTGTCTATGCACCTAATCACTCATTATTTCACAACTACATCCATTAATCTACAATAATAAATATAAAACTCAAAGAATAATTATTTCTTTCATGAGTATTTTAAAGTTAAATATATATAATGTTTCTAATTAAAAGTAGATAAATCATAATATATATGTATAACTTGCAAATATTTTAATTTTTTTGAACTTTATTATATTTTAAACTAAACATAATATTTTCAATTAAACATGCATATCAAAGAGCGTCATTTAACTTTCAATAGTGACAATTAATAAGGTCAAGGTCAATCATTGAAACAAGTTTGTCAGTTTTTTGAGATTTTTTATTTTCTGTCCTCGACAATTATATGTTGTTGTTTCACGAGAAATGTGTCGTATCTTAAGATTTTGATTTATAAATCAAACAACTTAAGAGTTTAATTTGTAAATCCAACGAAACTGAAGTGACATAACAAAATATAGTGTTCAAAAATATTTTTCAAAATTTATAATGTTAGTTTTATTTCAATTCTTAAGCATTTTTATACATACAATTATATATGTAGTGGCGGATATACAAACAGTTGAATAAAAATATAAACTCATAATAACAAGACAAATGTTGGGAAATTTGTCTAAGTTTCCCTCCCTCAGTAGCTACTTGTATAGATCTTAGTTTTGGTGGATCAAATCCTAAGTCCTACCAGCGTCAGTTGTCTCTAGATAGCTCTAGATCTCAAATGTAAAGTCCTGTTTAGGTATTTTGAGTTGTAAGTCGCAGCTGATCAAGACTCATGCTGACACTGTTCACCAGCATGAGAAGTGCTTACCACTGGTTACTGTTCACCAGTTGGGAAAAGTTTCATTAGGTGGCGGCTGACAAAGACTCGTGCTGAAACTGTTCACCAGCATGAGAAGAGCTAATGACTGGCTACTGTTCACCAGTTGGGAAGGATTTCACCAGCAGGCGGCTGACAAATCCTACCAGCAGAATACGTGTTCTCACTGACACTATTCACCAGCGGTGAAGCCACCAGTCATGGGAGATTCCAAGAGTTAACATCAGACATATTGGTAGACTTAGATTGTGCCAGCGCAAGTCACCAGCAGAGACTGCCAGCACAAGATCACCAGAATGATCTACCAGTCGGATGTTACCAGCAGAATTCCAGATTCTCTCTCCCAGAGTCTTAGAGACAAAAAGAAGATTCGTCGAGGAATTAACTGACAGGGTATGACTTTAAGGAGGATACCTTAAAGTTCATCAGTTACAAGACACCAGTCTCGATTCCTCGTACTGACGAATAGTGCCATTCTGACATAAAGAGATCAATGTCAGATAAAGCGGACAAAAGTATGGCACTTTCCGAAAAAACATACCTGCCGCCGTCAGAAGGACATGCGAGGACAGAGACCTTTTCCAGATGTGTCCAAACGGCTAGGAGATTTGAATGGGATCCCGCGTCTATAAATACCTGGGATCCATCAACATTCAATACTCTTCACCTACCGAAAGACTGCAAATTTATTACGCTCAAGCAAGTAGAAGCGCATACAACTTTCGAGGCTTTTCTTAAAGCTTACCGTGTGTTGATTTATTCAAACACGAGACTTCAAGCTTCCAGCTTGTAAGTTACTGATCTCTTTGGTGCTCTTTCTCTTCCGAGGAAGTTCACAGCAGCTCTTGTGCCAGCCAGCACTCGAGTTATCACGGGCAGTTTGCCGTATTGAGAAGCTACGTTCTTGGGAGAACTAAACACCCAGTGAAGCTGTGGAGGTTGAAGTGACGTGCTCGCACTCCACCAGCTGATCAGAGTTGAAGAAGGAAATAAGGCCGGGAGCGGTTGATCTAGTGAACTGGTGGACGAGGCATTCACCAGCTAGAGATAGATCGTAGGACTCTTGTACCTGATTACTCTTAGTGAATTTCCAGTGCTACGACTGGAGAGTGGACGTAGATCAGTTGATCGAACCACTATAAATCCTTTGTCTTTATCAGTTTTCTGCATTACATTCTTATTTTAAACCCAGCACCCAAGTGCTGGTGTATACTCTGAAAACTGATAACTGTGTAAACAAGGCCTAAATTTTTCTAAGTTTTGAATCACCAGCTGACAGGTC
The DNA here is from genome assembly GCA_026898455.1 of Plectranthus barbatus. Lineage (NCBI taxonomy): Eukaryota > Viridiplantae > Streptophyta > Magnoliopsida > Lamiales > Lamiaceae > Plectranthus > Plectranthus barbatus. Next base: position 7,780 of record JAPKLW010003309.1, read on the forward strand.
CCAGTCAGTTGGTTAACCAGCAAGTGCAAGAAAACGTTTACTCTTTTATTATTTCCGCTGCAAACGTTTTATACTCTGAAAAACCGGGACCAACAAGTGGTATCAGAGCAGTCGGTTCTTATAGACCGATTGTTTCTGAGTCGCTTAGGACCGAGATCCATGTTTCCTTGCACTCCTTTGTTTGTCTGTTGATTAGCTCAGGTACACGAAGATGAATACTCCGAAGCTACTCGACTACAAGCCTGAGAAGCATGACATATGGCGAAAGAGGTCACTCATTTCTCTGAAGAGCATCCATCCGGAAATGAAAGATGTGCTGGAGAAAGGGCCAATCGAGATCACCAAGATACAGCACCAGCTAGGAGATCGTCCAGCTGTTGTGATCCCAAAGCCTCAAGACGAATGGAACGCAGAGGACAGGAAGCGGAATCAGTTGGATTCCATTGCTCACGAGTTGATCCTGGCTTCTCTTCCAGAGTCGCTGATGGAGGAAGCCCTCCAGTTTGACAATGCCAAGGGAGTATGGGATTACCTTGATAGTCTATGTCAAGAAACTGATCAAATGAAACGCAACAAATTGCAGGTTGCAGTGGACAAGTACGAGTCCTTCCAGATGCTGCCTGGAGAAACCATCAAGGAGATGGAGGCGAGATTCAACGCCATCGTCAGCGAGCTAAAGTCACTGGACAGGAAGTGCTCAAATGAAGATCTTAATGCCAAGATCCTGTCCAAGATGCCCAAGGAGGACTGGTTCGTGAAGACCACAGCTCTGAAGGAGAAGGACCTGTCCAAGATGACTCCCAAGGAGTTATTTGCTCAATTGCAGGCACACGAGTGGGATATCCAGATGGTAAACAAGAATGAGGCCATCCGGAACATGGGATCCCCCAGCATCAAAGCTCAAGACGAAGCTTACTTCGTCAAGAAGGACTTCAAATGGAAGCCCAAGAAGCCCTTCCATGCTGACAGACCTGCTGCCCAGCACAACCAGAAGAAAGAGATCCCAGCCACATCGGGATCTAACTCAAAAGGCAGCGAGAGCTCTATCGCTGACCTTGAGCAACAGATAAAGAGACTGGCCGTTCTCCTGGAGAAAGCCAAGTCGAAACAGGGAGTATCTCTAAGCTCAACTGACGGAAAATTCGTCAAGAGAGCTCCCCGTGCTTGCTATCAGTGCCAATCCCCTGATCATCTTAAATTTGAATGTCCACAGGTGGATAAAGATGAGCGGGAAAGGCTGAAGAAGCTCTTCGAAGAGCGTGCATCAAAAGCCGTTGCCAAGGCCATGCTGACCAGGACAGAAGTTCCTGACATTCCTGACCATGACGACGGAGAGTATGAGTCAGATGAAGAGTCAGAAGAGGAAGCTCTACTGGCACTTATGGCAGCCTTCGGAGAAGAATCAGCTGAAGGAAGTGCTGACAGTGAAGAGGCACTTGCAGCTGATGATCAGGTACAATCATCAGCTCCCCCAATGCATATCATGCCTTCTCACATTTTAGACGATTCTGAGTCGCGTTGCTCCGACTCAGAAGCTGTCACAATAGACATTCTTCAACAAGAATTTTTAAAATTTTATGAAATAAAGAATGTCTTGGCTGGCGAAAATGCTTCGCTGAAAGATCAAATTTCTGTTTTGACCAAGGAGATTGAAAAATCGAGGTCAATCAGTGAAGAGCTAGCCACTTTGAAAAAGACTCACTTTGAGTTGCTCCAAGATTTTCAAATTGCAAAAACTGAGCGAGATAATTTTCACAATCTCGTTCTGGAGCAAGAAAATAGAATAAATTTTCTAAATAAAGGCTCAAAAGACTTGGAAGCAGCTCTAAGTCATTGGAGAAAGCCTTCTGATAAGTCCGGGTTGGGATTTACAAAGGATTTGAGCATAAACCAGCCCGAACAAATCACTACTGGTAAGGGTAAGGGCAAACTGGTAAGTGCATCAGCACCAGCTGGTAATACCAGTCAGTCCCGAATGGGTAATCAGCATAGGAACCATAAGTCCAGATACATAGGTGAGTCATCACGACAAAATCCTCAACTGGCAAGATCCTCTGCTGACAGGACGCCAGCACACCCAAGGACGCAGACCTCAGCCAGTGGGATCCGACAGCCAGCACCAGCTGTCAAGGGATTCCACGCACAACCTCTTAAGTATGCCAGTCACCAGCATACTTACAAGGGGTCCCAATCTCAGAGAAATTCTGAGAGAAGGACAATACCTGATAGGAGGAACACCTATCAGAGGCACGAGCCCAATCAAAAGTTTTCACAAAGGGCTATGAATGCTAACCGTGGTGGTCCACGTCCTCAGGGACCACCAAGGCAACACAATGTACCGGAAAAGCATTTTCGAAGCTCCCAACGGAAGCGTACTTCCAAAAGAGATACACACACAACCTCACCTTCCCAAACCAAACGCATTCATTATTTCAAAAGGAAGGGAAAGGCTGTTAATGATGTCAGCAAGGATAAAACCAAGCTGAAAATCTCCCAAGTCTGGATTCCGAAAGGAATTATCCAGCGATCTAACCCTGCAGGACCCGCAGAAGATCGGGGACCTAAATGAATCTCATTTCTTTCTTGCAGGTACAGGATCATGCAACACAGCTTCATAGATCGAGCGAGTGGATCATAGACAGTGGTTGCTCCGCTCACATGACTGGTGAAGAATTTCTATTTTCAGATCTTACCAAGGTCAAAGGACCTCCAGTCATATTCGGTGATAACTCAAAGGGCAGAGTTATCAGCAAGGGCTGCATCGAGAAGGACGATGTAAGAATCATAAATGTATCCCTTGTCACCAACCTCAAGCACAACCTCCTGAGCATCAGTCAGCTGTGCGACTACGGGTACACAGTTACCTTTGAGAAATCAGAGTGCCAGATCAAAGACAAGGAATCTGGCGAGACCAAGCTGAGAGGTGTTCGCAAAGGAGGACTTTATGTCGTCGACTGGCATAGCGGGAAGAATGACTCATGCTTCGTGGCCACCAGTTCCATGGAAACAAACTGGCTGTGGCACAAAAGGTTAAGTCATCTGAATTTCAAAACTATTAACTATCTGACTAAGCATGATCTTGTAGATGGTCTTCCCAAGGGCGGGTTTAAGAAGGAAGGAATTTGCAAGGCTTGCCAGCAAGGCAAACAAACTAAGAAGTCCTTTAAGAACCAGTCGCCAGTCTGCCCCAGTACCAGTCAGGTACTCGAACTGCTACATATGGATCTTTTTGGACCAGTAACGCCTCAAACCATTGGAGGAAGACGGTATTCGCTGGTGGTAGTCGATGACTACTCGCGCTACACCTGGGTAAAGCTTCTCAGAACCAAGGATGAAGTGAAGATCATTCTTCCAGAATTGATCATCCAAGCACAGAAACAGAGAGAAGCTACGGTAAAGCGGATACGGTCAGACAATGGGACGGAATTCTGCAACAGTCTGCTGATGGATTTTTGCGCGGAGGCCGGCATTAAGCATGAAAGATCTGCACCAAGGCAACCGCAGCAGAATGGACTAGCAGAACGTAGGAACAGGACGCTGAAGGAAGCGGTCCGGTCCATGCTGGCAGAATCCGGCTTAGGACAGAGTTTCTGGGGAGAAGCGTTGGTGACGGCTTGCTATACTCAGAATAGAAGCGGAATCAACGACAGACTCCAGAAAACTCCCTACAAAGTGTATTATGGTCGTAAGCCTTCTATAGCTCATCTCCGTGCTTTTGGTTCACCATGTTATATCCATAATAATGGCAAGTCAAAGTTAAATGCTTTTTCGCCTAAGGCTGATGAGGGTGTCTTTGTTGGATACGGACATCCCTCTCACAAGGGCTATAGAGTATTTAACAAGACCACCAAACTTGTGGAAATAACATGCAATGTTGTTTTTGATGAAGCTACTTTAGTGCGCAGGACCTTACGACAACTGGCTGAAGATGTTCCTGAGGTCAATGATGTCGTTGATCAGTTGGGCAGGAATTCTTCCGATACTCAACCAACTGGTTCGACTAGACCTATGACTGGATCATCTTCACAACCAGTTCCCTCGGTTACCCATCAGCAAACCGGGAAGGTCTGTGATGCAAATGACCTTGCTGAGACCTTACACTCAATCTCCCTGAGTGGAACTAGCAAAAATCAAGGGGGAATTCCGACTGGAATCTTTGAGCCAGAAGACAACGATGAACCAGCTGGAATGGAGGTACCAGCTGATACTGACATCGTTGGTGAAGGTTCAGGAAGCCAGTCAGACAGTGAAGCTGATGAAGAAGTTCCGACTGGTGAAGGTCAACCACCAGTTGCAATTCCAGTTCCGACTGGTGAAGGTCAACCGCCAGTTGCAGTTCCAGCTCCGACTGGTGAAAATGTGGAAGCACCAGTCATCAGGACAGAAGAACCTATTTCACAGCCGGCACCAGCAGTCGCTGGTCCTCCCAAATGGCTGAGGGATCACCCATCCGATGCTATTCTCGGTGATCCGGAAGGTTCAGTCCAGACTCAACACGGCAATGCGCTCCTAAGTTGCTTTATTTCTCAAATGGAACCTACTTCCATAGGAGTTGCACTAGAATCTGCTGATTGGATTAATGCCATGCAAGAAGAGCTTGCTGAATTCACTCGCAACAATGTTTGGGACTTGGTGGAGAGACCATCACATCAGTCAGTGATTGGCGCCAAGTGGGTCTTCAAGAACAAGCGAGATGAGAATGGCACCGTGGTCAGAAACAAAGCTCGTTTAGTCGCCAAAGGTTACAGGCAGTGTGAAGGCATCGACTTTGATGAGACCTTCGCACCAGTTGCAAGAATGGAGGCGATACGGCTGTTCCTTGCATATGCAGCGTATCACGGATTCACAGTATTCCAGATGGACGTGAAGAGCGCCTTCTTGAATGGCGAGCTAAAGGAGGAGGTTTATGTCGAGCAACCTCCAGGCTTTGAGATAGGCACCAAAGTGTACAAGCTGAGAAAGGCCCTGTATGGATTGAAACAGGCGCCCAGGGCTTGGTACGAAACGCTGTCACAATTCCTTATCAGCAATGGATTTCGGAAAGGGAAGATTGATAGGACTCTCTTCCTTCTCAAGGATGGAGGTGACATGCTAATGGTGCAGATCTATGTTGATGACATCATATTCGGATCAAGGAATATATCTCTCTGCGAGAAGTTTTCTCAACTGATGCAGACGTCATTTCAAATGAGTATGATGGGCAAATTGACATACTTCCTAGGACTCCAGGTCCAACAGTCAGCTGATGGTATTTTCATTAATCAGCGGAAGTATACCAAGGACTTAATCCAGAAATATTGCCCAGAGAAAACTAAGTCCCTAAGGATACCAATGAGCACCAGCTGTCAGATATTTCTCGATGAACAAGGTGAATCAGTTGATCCTACCATTTACAGAGGTATCATTGGATCACTTCTCTATCTCACTGCCAGCAGACCGGACATTTCATACTCAGTCGGAGTGTGTGCCAGATTTCAAGCCAATCCGAAAAGGTCACACATGGAAGCTGCAAAGAGGATAGTGAAATATCTGAAGGGGACTGAATCTCTTGGAATATGGTATCCCAGGAATGATGAGCTTACACTCATTGGATATTCAGATTCAGATTTTGCTGGATGCCGTATAGATCGAAAGAGTACCAGTGGTACGTGTCAGTTTCTAGGACACAAGCTAATCAGTTGGTTTAGCAAGAAGCAGCACTCAGTTGCTACATCTACCACTGAAGCTGAATATGTTGCCGCTGCCAGTTGCTGTGCTCAAATTATTTGGATCAAGCAACAACTGGAGGATTATGAAGTGGACACTGGTTGTGTTCCAATCTATTGCGACAACAACAGCGCTATGTGCATCACGAAGAATCCGGTTCATCATTCTAGAACCAAGCACATAGATATTCAACATCACTTCATACGTGATCATGTCGAGAAGAAGGATGTCAGCGTGGACTACATCAGAACTGAAGATCAACTGGCTGACATCTTCACCAAACCCCTTCCAGAAGCAAGATTCAAGGAGTTGTGCATCAAACTCGGTCTTTTGGAGATTGATGCGAGCCCAAGTGTTGAGAAAGAATGAGTCCCAGCTCTCATTCTGTTCTTGATCTTCTGAAGGACGCTGATTACGACTAAGTCCAAGCTCTTAGTTGTTTTTATTTAAGTGGTATCTCAAGCTCACTGATGGTTCCTACTGGCGGAACTTATCCCTTAATTGTCCAAGGAAATGAGTTCCAGCTCTCATTCCGAAGTTGCCAGCACAAACCATCAGTTGAAGCGAAATTGGGTCCTAGCTCCCAATTTCAAGCGATGATGAGGAGTGGATTTCTTGAAGAGAAGATTATGCGGAATAAAAATTGAGTCCAAGCTCTCAATTTTTCTCTCTTTCAAGTTGTCAGCAGACAACTGGTGATATATCCACGACTGGTGAAAATTGAGTCCCAGCTCTCAATTTATCCAAGTACTCGGGTGCCAGTTGTCAACTGGTAAGGAGGCCATGCTGACAGGGGGAAGTGTTCAACTGGCATATCCTGCTGATGACCAGTTATACTACTGATGACCAGTTGAGTCCCAGCTCTCAACTGATGATCTCTTGAAGTCCAAGAGTCGTGCCAGCTGTCGCAGAAATGGCGGGATTGTTCAAATCCTCTTGCGTGTGCGTACCTCAGAATTTAATGCGGCATTTAATGCCACATTTAATGCGCACAGTGACTGCGCAGTCAATAGCACGTTCGCCACCAATCACCGAGCGCCAAGTCAGCTCCACGTCGTGGCCCCCGTCAGCACGACCGCGCACGTCACCACCGGGAAGCGGGCCTGCTGATGACCGTAGATTCTGACTTGCTGAGAATTCATCTCGGTCGTTTAATCTTGCATGGCCCCGAATATAAATACCCGATCTCCTTCATCGGGTTAACCTTTACGATCCCTCATATTTTCAGAACCCTAAATCTGTTCAACTTCCTTTGATATTTTCTGAAGTCATGGCGTCTTCTTCGCAACCTCCTGATGATAACCCCTCTACATCATCCTCAGAGTCTCTCGACTTACCCCTCGCTGAAGCTCATATGCCAACATATACTGGCATTGTAAAGATAGAGGATATTGATTATAGCCATCCTTTTGCCAGACTGGTTCAGTTGAACAGACCGCCGACCCGACATCAACTCTCCAACGCACAGATAAGGGCTGCTCAGGTCCAAAAAGAGAAAATTTTGAATGAGAAATTGGCCCAGAAACATTTCGGCGAGGCGCTGATGGAGATAATTGACCGAGAACAGCTCCGACCGTACCTCACGGCGACCCCCAGAAACTTCCACCCTCACATGGTAGCCGAGTTCTACGCTCGGGTGGTTATAGCTGACAACAGGAAGTCATTCACCACGTCAGTTTTCGGCCACCTGATCACAATCGATGCAGAATACCTCGCCAACATGTTTGGGATGAGGAGCGCTGGCGAGGAAGTGGCCACGTATCATCGTGATGATACGGTGGAATTCCGGAGGAGATGGGCGGAGTGGAAGAAAGCGGCAGTGACTGAGTTCCGGACCGGCATGAAGAAGTCCGAGATGGAGGACTTCTGGCAAATGGTGTGCGACATTGTGGTTCGCATGCTACAATGTGAGGTCGGATCGTACGCCGAGCTAAGCCTGCGGAAGTTTTCGGTGATGTGTGCCCTAGTGGATGGAGTTCAGGGCAACTGGGCCGAATTCCTTTTTGGCCGGCTGTTGGAGAATGTGGATCGGAACCTCACCGTGCCGACTGAAGGAAAGTTTGCCCACGCAGTCTCGTTCGGGCTGCGGATCAGCCACATCTCGGAAGTGGAGATGGGTGGAGGCGTTGACCAAGGGGAGAGACTGGTCCCCTCAGACTTTATACCAGTCTCCAAGGTCAAGCAGGCTGACCCCGATTACAAGAAGCCGCGCCGGTTGAAAGGCAAGAAGGCAGTGAACCCTGATGAGGCCGTTTCTGAGGAGGACTCAGAAGACCTGGGGGAGCAAGTGCCAGCTGTGGCTCTCCCACTGCCAGCAGCGGCGAAGGCGGAGTTGAAGCGAAAACTAGAGACGGAGTCTCTCTTCGCTACGATGGAGGAAGCGGTGGCTGAGGCTACTGGCGTTCATCCTCGAGAAGTACAACTGGTACCAGCCACCAAGCCTCCATCCCGCAAGAAGCCGAAGACCCACCAGCACCAGCAGCCTCCGCAAGCTATTGCTTATGATCCTGCGTCTGGAAAGATCTCAATTCCAGTCAAAAAGTCCATTTTGGGACTGACTGAGGAGGAGACCCTCGAGAGGATGACTCGCAAGAGGAAGCGAATCCAGACCAGAGCCCAGAAGGAGGCCGAAGAGGCCAAGAAGGCGAAGCACGCCTTTATTATCAAGAAGAAACAAGCTCAATCCAGGCTGCAAGCCATTGTCGCCCAGCAGAAGAGAGAGGCTGAGCTGGCAGCCCGTGATGAAAGATTTGCCAAAATCAAGGCTGAGACCGAGGCCAGGCGCCAGGAGCAACTGGCCGACCAATTGCGCCAGGTGGCCAAGGGAAAATGGGGAGTCCCCGAGACTTCAACAAGTACCGTGCCACCAGCACCAGCACCAGGCGAGATCTTACCCGATGAATCCTTTACACGCCTGCTGGTGATGGGCGCTGACGAGGACGTACTATCCCTTGTGGATGAGTACAAACCGGAGGAGAAAACCGCTGAAGTCCCTCCACCCGCGCAAGGGGGTGGTGGAGGTGATGAAGAAGTCCCACTGGCGACGCAAGGGGAAGCCAGTGGAGGAGTAGAGGAGCGGGCGACCACCCCGGAAAAACTGGCGAGCTTCTCGGATGTCAGTTCTGAATCCGAGGAGGCAGAGGAGAAAGCGGTAGAGGTGGAGCAGGCCACCGAAATGGAGGTGACTACTGGTGGAGAGGCTGCTGATAAACCTCCCGTTATCATTGACGATGAAGAGCCACCACCAGTGGTACAGCGCTCAACCGTGCAGAGGATGGAGCCGAGGGACCTTTTCCCTGATTTTGATGCTGAGGCTCGTGCTCATGCCGGTCGTCCAAAATCTTCTGAAGCCTCAACATCTTCGGGACGACCAGCGGCATCCTCATCAGCACCAGGACGCGCTGAGCGACGAGAGAGAAGGTCCTACATGATCAGCATTCACTACATCCACCTGATCGATGAGGACGACTCTCAGGCTCAAGTGACAGGGGTGCACCGGTGGGAGCACCGCGGGGAGATGGCGTTTTATAATTCCAGGGTGCCTGAATTCTCAATCTTCAACATAATCCCGACCAGCGGCCTCCCCCACCAGTCCGTTTATGCTTCAAGAATTTATGACTGGTGCCTGCCCCTGCAGCCGGTGGAATATTACAATTCCACATTGTATGAATATGCGGAGAACATCACGGTGGAAGTAGAGAGTGCCGTCGATGATGAGATAATCGCAGATTTCAGATATCTGTGGAGAGTGAGTCCGGAGCTGTTTAGGGAGTTCCGGCGGTGGAAGATTTTTGACCGGTGCGAGCGCCGATTAACTGTGGAAAAGCGCTCTGTGCTACACGCCCGGCTCGGACTGGGTTACTGGAGAGCGGAGGAGGAGTGGGCTCACGCATTCATGGATACAGATGCTGAGAACCCCCAGCAGCTGTCCGTCAGGCGGATCAAGCGCCGTTTGAAAAAGATTGCTGACTATCGCAGACTGACTGGAAGCTCCGGCCTCCCGCGTCCGAAATTGGTGAAGTTACCTTTTCTCCAGTTCCACCTAACCAGCCGCGGCTACCAGATGGTTTACGCGCTCAGACGCATCCGAATACTGGTCGATCTTCCGAGGATCCCTCCCTACCATGCTGCATTGTTCGACATGGCTGCCAGCGCTCTGCTGGTAGACCACTTAGTAGAGGAGGATCCCTCTCGTGGTTTGTGGCTGACCCTTGCCGTCCCCCCTGTTCCTACTGTTTCGGGCGATCTAGTCCCTAATCATATGGACTGGCAAGTGGTGGAATTCACAGCAGCAGTGCCAGTAGTGGAGCCAGCAGAAGCCGCAGCACCAGCCGAGGAGCCAGCCGAATCAGCGCCAGCCAGGGCTGCAGCCGCAACGGAGGAGCCTTCCACCTCAATGGAAGCGTCAGCGGAGCCCATCTCTGAGATCCATCCTCCAGCACATCTTCTTGCACTTATTGATGCAAGGATGGATCAACGCTTGGCCACCTTCCGAACTGAAATTGCTCAACAATTGGAGTCCGTCACCGCCGGTGTCTCCACCTTTTTGGCACGGATCCAAGAGGGGGAAAGGGTGCGAGCACTGGCTAAAGCAGAGAGAGCCCGACTTGCTGAGGAAGAGAGACGGATTGCTGCTGAGGAAAGGCTGAAGAGAGAACAAGACATGGCCGCACTTACAGAGATCCTGAGGTCTATCACAAGCGCAAGAACTCAATCACCAGGATCATCATCCAAGCCATAGTCTAGTTTCTCTATTTTGTTGTAAGTAAATATGTATCAGCTAGTCTAGTCAGTTACCAATTCCTGTACTTGTAATTGCTCCATCACTAATGGAATGCTGACTGACAAGTTGATGACAACCTCTCATTGTCCAACAATTGTCAAGTATTTACTTACCAGCTGAACTTACACATCCAGTGTAATCAGCACCAGCACTCGTCTACATTCTTTAAATCTATTTTTGCTCTGATCTCAATTTTCATATTTTAAACGAGCAATATCCCTCTTAGTTTGAGGGGGAAGATTCTAGTTAGAGCTGATGTGAGGAAGTAGTTTCATGGGTTTAGATCTGATAGGCTTATTTGTAAAACCCTGAAATTTTTCTGTAACTTTCCTCATCAGCTGAGTGCTCGCTGGTTAGGCTTTGATCGCACCAAAAAGGGGGAAATTGTTGGGAAATTTGTCTAAGTTTCCCTCCCTCAGTAGCTACTTGTATAGATCTTAGTTTTGGTGGATCAAATCCTAAGTCCTACCAGCGTCAGTTGTCTCTAAATAGCTCTAGATCTCAAATGTAAAGTCCTGTTTAGGTATTTTGAGTTGTAAGTCGCAGCTGATCAAGACTCATGCTGACACTGTTCACCAGCATGAGAAGTGCTTACCACTGGTTACTGTTCACCAGTTGGGAAAAGTTTCATCAGGTGTGACAAAGACTCGTGCTGACACTGTTCACCAGCATGAGAAGAGCTAATGACTGGCTACTGTTCACCAGTTGGGAAGGATTTCACCAGCAGGCGGCTGACAAATCCTACCAGCAGAATACGTGTTCTCACTGACACTATTCACCAGCGGTGAAGCCACCAGTCATGGGAGATTCCAAGAGTTAACATCAGACATATTGGTAGACTTAGATTGTGCCAGCGCAAGTCACCAGCAGAGACTGCCAGCACAAGATCACCAGAATGATCTACCAGTCGGATGTTACCAGCAGAATTCCAGATTCTCTCTCCCAGAGTCTTAGAGACAAAAAGAAGATTCGTCGAGGAATTAACTGACAGGGTATGACTTTAAGGAGGATACCTTAAAGTCCATCAGTTACAAGACACCAGTCTCGATTCCTCGTACTGACGAATAGTGCCGTTCTGACATAAAGAGATCAATGTCAGATAAAGCGGACAAAAGTATGGCACTTTCCGGAAAAACATACCTGCCGCCGTCAGAAAGACATGCAAGGACAGAGACCTTTTCCAGATGTGTCCAAACGGCTAGGAGATTTGAATGGGATCCCGCGTCTATAAATACCTGGGATCCATCAACATTCAATACTCTTCACCTACCGAAAGACTGCAAATTTATTACGCTCAAGCAAGTAGAAGCGCATACAACTTTCGAGGCTTTTCTTAAAGCTTACCGTGTGTTGATTTATTCAAACACGAGACTTCAAGCTTCCAGCTTGTAAGTTACTGATCTCTTTGGTGCTCTTTCTCTTCCGAGGAAGTTCACAGCAGCTCTTGTGCCAGCCAGCACTCGAGTTATCACGGGCAGTTTGCCGTATTGAGAAGCTACGTTCTTGGGAGAACTAAACACCCAGTGAAGCTGTGGAGGTTGAAGTGACGTGCTCGCACTCCACCAGCTGATCAGAGTTGAAGAAGGAAATAAGGCCGGGAGCGGTTGATCTAGTGAACTGGTGGACGAGGCATTCACCAGCTAGAGATAGATCGTAGGACTCTTGTACCTGATTACTCTTAGTGAATTTCCAGTGCTACGACTGGAGAGTGGACGTAGATCAGTTGATCGAACCACTATAAATCCTTTGTCTTTATCAGTTTTCTGCATTACATTCTTATTTTAAACCCAGCACCCAAGTGCTGGTGTATACTCTGAAAACTGATAACTGTGTAAACAAGGCCTAAATTTTTCTAAGTTTTGAATCACCAGCTGACAGGTCCCAATCAGTTGGTTAACCAACAAGTGCAAGAAAACGTTTACTCTTTTATTATTTCCGCTGCAAACGTTTTATACTCTGAAAAACCGGGACCAACAACAAAGTATAAAAAAATACACTAAAATTAATCTTAATACTTTACATAAATTTAAAATTTAAGATTAAATGGAATAAATTTTCAGCCCTTCACACCATCTTTATTTTTAGTCCTCATTCTTCTTAAAAATTAATTGATAAAAAGTTACTACTTAAAATATCACATCATCTCTAGATCTCTTGATAAATCCGTTCATGATTTTATGTACTAAATTTATGCTTATTGAAAATACGTATTAATTTGATAAAACTATACATAATATTGAATGCACATATATATGCACACGGGTGAAATGCTAGTATATACTATAGCAAAAAAGTCTATAAAAACTGTTCCCGCCAATTTTTTTAAAATAAATATAAATATGTTTATTTCTAAACTATTTATTTTCAAAAATCATCGGAGGCTGAATTTGTCTCAATGTCTGCTATAAATTTCTCTCTTGAAAGTAAGGCCAAGGTTCAAATCCTTATCTCTGCATATATAATTATATTTTATTATATGTTACAATTTTCATTTTTACACTAAAATTATCTCTTCCATCTAGAAGATTTGTTATTCTTTTTATTTAGATATATTATTATTCATTAAATAATTATTAGTCAATATAAATCAATTTTGTCCTATAAATATAGACGATCGTCTTATTTTCATTTTATATATTCCATAATAAAATACAATTATCTCTATTAATTATCAACAAAATATTTTATTTTTTATCAATATATTAAAATTAATAATTTGATAATTTATATAAATTCGGTAATCAGACTATAAGTTAACTTTTAAAATGTGGTTACATCAGTTTAATTTTTTATGTTTTATTTTATTTAAGATTTTTTATTTTATGCTAAAATATATAAAATGTGAGTATAACAGTTTCATTTTTTTATGTTACTTAAAATTAGTATTATTTATATATTAAAATAAATATAAAAAATGGTACAGCAATTCGATTTTTATTTTATTTAAATTATGATTTATGTTAAAAAAATAAATTGTGGGTATATCGAGTTAAAACGTATATCCTTTATCATATCCATCAAACACATAACAATTATATATATATATATATATATATATATATATATATATATATATATATTCTATTTTAACCAGGTAAAAAATGGTTAGGAAATGAGTCAATATGCTATTATTAAAAATTTATTTTATTTTTGATCAGGTAGGAATCAGGTCAAGTTCTTATTATTAATAAGTTATTTTGCTTTTTATGAGGTAGAAATTGGTAGGAATATGGTAGAGAAATTTAGTCAATATGTTATTATAAATCATTTATTTTATTTTTGACCAGGTACGAATCAAGTATGAATTGAGTCAAAATGCTATTATTAATAGTTTATTTATTTTTCACTAGGTAGAAATCGTGTACGAATCGAGTCAAGATGTTGTTATTAATAATTTATTTTGTTTTTTACCAGGTATAAATTTGCTAGGAACCCGGTAAGAATTGGGTTGTGATGCTAAAATTAATATTTTTTAAATTGTATTTTAATTAAAATTTTAAATATACTGCATGTGTAGGAATCGAGTAGGAAACAAGTAGCCTGAATTTTTAAAAAATATTTAAACCATTCCAAGATTATAAATTAATTCATTTTTTTTAGAAAATACTTCTGCCACCTGAATTCGACAGAATAAATGTACTTTGAGTATTTTTGTTATGTGTTTATAAAATCTAATAATTTTGTGCAACGCACAGGTGAAATACGGGCACTATATTAAAAGAGAATAGTGATCTAATAATTGTTCCCGCCAAAACATAAAATTATTTTTATTTCTTATTTAATTTTTTCTATTATAACATTAATATACTATAAATAATAATAAAAACATAACAAAACTATATTTATCATTTTTCTTTAAAACATTACATCTCAATAATTTATTATGCTTACCATTTTTATAAATAATACAAATATAATATTTTTCTTAGGTTAACATTTAAATCAAATAGAAAATAATTTATATTATATTATATTAAGTTTAATAATGAATAAATTATATATGTGTAAAAGATTTGCTAAAAAATTTAAGATATATAAACAACTTTGTTAATTAAGTTTTAAAATTATAAAAGAAGAAATTATATATTTGATTCGCGCATTGAGCGGGTGCAAATCTAGTTAAGATTACAAACGAAAATTAAAATCATAAGTTGATGTTTCTATAAACAAAGCCCGCCTTGAAGGTAGATTTCTTTCAAACACTGTTAGGATGAAATATTAAGATACAGATTGTTGTATATCTTGATATTTTTCTTAAGGTTTAAGTTCGGGTATTGGAAGATTAACAATTATTTGTTCTTACGAATTACGATTTGATTATCTGCTTTTGTCTTGTGATTTATTTCACCATTCGGAGGATTGGGGAAACGGCTATGGGGCCTGCGATTTTTTCTCATCATGTGGAGAAACAAAACACGAGATGGAACTTAATGTCTACGGAACTTTTCACAAGACTTCTCACCTTTTTCATCGACTTGATCTGCTTGGGGAATAGTTATCATCCCTATCTCTGTAGAAAGGATGGGTTAGAGAAAGGATTAGTTATTGTCTGTAGCTCTATACGATTCTTTTTATTAGTATAGCCCCATTTTACTTTTATAATTTCAAATTAGGTTATAAGGATAAAATTGTAATATTATATAATAATTTAAATTTTTATTTTTTTAAAGAGATTATATTAAATAAAAATATAATTGCATTTAGAATGGTCCTTAATTTAATTGTACCAAAACACATTAACTGCCACATGTTATATACCGTTATTTATAAAAGTATTAAAGTTTAAAATAATATTCTTAACTTCCATTATTTATCACATATGCAACCAGCAGTTATAACATAAGTATTCATAACTGCGGTACTCAATTATAAGATGAAAACCATAACTCACAGTAAATAAAATTGAGAGTTCACCAACTGTCTTGAAGAACTCCAACTGATAGTTCAAAAGGAACTGACAACTCAAGAATGAAGTTCAGCTGACATAAAATTTAGTCAGTTGATGGTTCATGGTTCAGAAAGACAACTCACATATGATCGAACATCTTCAAATTATTAGAGGGATAACTGAGACCAGGCAAAATGGGAAAATTTGAAGTGTCAGAGTTTAAATTGAATATATTCTTCCTAGGGCTTTATACTATGTTGGGAAAGCTGACCAACTGGTACGCTCTTCTGCTCAAAGGCATTATCTGCCGAATAATGGGCAAAAAATGTGGAAAACGTACAAATAACTACCTACAAGGCATGGGTCATCGTGCCTCAATCTATTAACGACTATATTTCTAATGAGGTCTCTTTTTTAAATTTTGTATACTAAAAGCATTATAATTGGTAGATTAGTACTCCCTCCGTCCCTTGACATTAGTCCCATTTACTTTTGGCACAGTTACCAATGTTTGTGAGTGTAGTGGAATTAATATTTTATTGGTATGAGGAGATATTTTTTCATTTTGGGAAAAGGGACTAAATCCGCGGGACAGATGAAAATGGAAAATGGGACTAATGCCAAGGGACGGAGGGAGTAATATACTAATCTACTAGTAATTATTATTATCTTGCTATATTACATCTACTATCTGAATTAAAAAACATACAACACGAACTAAGTATATCCACTTATCTTGTTAGGGTGTTTAGTAGATCACAAAAGATCGTATGGATCATTTAACCTAGCGAGATATGAATAGTTATCACTGTTGAATCAGTTTCAGGATAAACTGCCAAATTTAGTTGCAATATAGTCAATAATAGTGGCTTGTCTTGGCCACTAGATATGCTGTTACGCCTATACGTATTAATAGGACCTAAGT
This sequence comes from Plectranthus barbatus, assembly GCA_026898455.1. Lineage (NCBI taxonomy): Eukaryota > Viridiplantae > Streptophyta > Magnoliopsida > Lamiales > Lamiaceae > Plectranthus > Plectranthus barbatus. The sequence continues at coordinate 24,082 of JAPKLW010003309.1, forward strand.
AAAATATGTTCTTTTATCTGACTTCAGAAGAACCAAGGTCTTGTAGGCTTGATGGAATCCTAAGCGTAATGAAGGTCCAGAAGTATATACAGATTTATATATCAATTTGAGTTGCTATGGTGGAGAGTCTTTCATTTACTTATATATTTGCATCTTGGGCGACAACAGTTTGTGCATAATTGTTTGGGATTGGAATTAGGTAACCATATCCAGTATAGGATAGTGATATTGCCTAAGGAGCTCAAAAGATTCATTATGCTAAAGTCCTGTAAGCTGATTAAGTTCAAGCATAAATGATAAGGTTAGGAGTCTTACTGCCCAGAAGCTCAAATTAATTAATGAATGTGTGGAACCTTAAATATGAGGATAAATCAAGCCAATGCAACCTGATCCTCACATCGTGGTAATAAAAGGTTACGTCAGTATTAATTCCTTGGTGGCATGAACTACTATTAATTAATTAATTAATTGCATTCTGGATTGAACATGTGAATTAATTAATTTAGATGCACTCTTTATTATTTGCATTATGGTTCTGGTCTGACACACATAATGCTCTGAGCCCATTAGGATTTGGTTCCTAATATAAAAATCCTTCTCCTCTTCTAACAAATAATAATTCATAATTTACGAGTTGAATACTAGTAGAGAGTAGATAAGGAGGTGACACAGTTGGAGAAACAAGGTCGACTGTTTATGTTAGGAATTTGTTCGAAACTTCCTTCATTTATCATATGTTTTGGTGGGTTGATAAGCTCGGATTTTGACTCACTTATCTTATTGTTTTCAAGTATTTTATTTAGTTTCATTGAGTTTACTTCTATGTTTTGAGCATGAGTCAAGTTTATGGGGTATTATGTTTGCCATGGTGTATTTTTGTAGGTTTTAGGCTAAATCTAATGGAAACCCGTACCGAAAGCAGTATATGTTGAAAGAAACAGTCACAACTTCTTCCACATATGGAATCTGAGCTAATAGAGCATGCATTTGAAAGATCTTTGAGTTAGCTTTCCAATGCAACTGGAATCGGGTCAATCGGAGTTTGGGAGTGAAAGTTATAGCCAAAACCGTGAGACTGCGTAAAAGGATCGAAAGGGTGAAAAATGTCACTATTTCGACCGACGTGAAGGCCACGTCGACCAACGCAAGGGGATCCGCGTCGACCGACGCAAGCTCCACGTCGACCGAGATGGACCCAGAAAAGGAATTTTCGAGATTTTTATGGTTAAATCATATTTTTGTCCCTAGATCCCAATATATACACCTCTACCTCTATAAATACTGGTTTTTGCTCGAGTTTTAGGGTACCTTACCAGTTCCTCCCTGAATCTCTTCTCTTAGTTCTTAGTTTTCTCTTGGATTGTTGAAGATTTAATTATTTTGGAGAGGATTCAACCTTTATTTTATTGTAAGTTTTTATTATGCAAGTTAATAATATGTTTCTTGGATTTCTATTCATCATGAGTGGCTAGAAACCCTTGTGGGTTCTAGGGCTATGTGTAATTAATCATGTTTGCATGTTAGAATAATCAACTCAAATTGCATGGTTTCAATTCCTGATTTAATTGATAGAATTTAGAATTGATGATGGATCGAGAGATGAAATTGATTCTTTATTCATAATTATTGATTGAAAGACCGAGATGAGAAAATTAATAACAGGAAGAGGAATTGAATATAATTGATTTTCTGTCTCAAAAGGAAGAGTAATTAATTGTAGGGATTAAATCTGATATTTTTATTGAGGTTGATTATTATTGTGTTCTTGAGACCAACAAAGCATATACAGACACATGATAGTAACCTAGGTTAAAATTGCCCAACAAAGGAATTTTAATATTTTATTTGATTTCCCACCATTGTAGAGTTGATTGATTTGACATGTATTCTGATTGATTATTTGCCCTAGAATTTGTGCTTCTTTATATTTGCTTTTCAAAACCCTTTAAATTTCTGCATTGTTATCTTTATTTTCCAAAACCAAAACCCAATTTCTGTTTACTCAAACAATAAGTCTTAAAACTATAGTTAGTACATGAGATATTTTCATTACACAATTCCTCTGGGTTCGACTACCTTTGGGTATCTTATAAATTATTTGCCACTGTGTTTGCAATTAATCTTTGAGAGGATCTTCTCATTTACATCTGCAATGTAAATAAATTTATAAAAGTACCCAGAGGTAGTCGAACCCAGAGGAATTGTGTAACGAAACTATCTCATATACAAACCACAGTTTTAAGATTTATTGTTTTGAGTAAACAGAAATTTGGGTTTTGGTTTTGGAAAATAAAGATAACAAAACTGAAATTTAAAGGGTTTTAAAAGCAAAGTAAAGAACACAGATTCTAGGGCAAATAATCAATCAGAGTACATACAAGATAATCAACTCTACAATGGTGGGAAATCAAATAAAGTATTAAAATTATTTGGTTGGGCAATCTTCATCAGCTCTACCATTCCTTTATTTTTTAATTTTTGAACATAGCAGTAGTAATATGGTGAAGGCAAACATCAATCATCATATCACAGGCATTGTAATTGAAATCTGGTGTAAAATAAATCAAGAAATGAGACAGACAAGAAAACTCATTCCAAACTGATATACTTAAGTTGGAGATTCTTTACAAAATTTGCTATTACTAGACTAGGCCTAGCACTCAGGATCTATATAAATAAATGCTAAGTGTAAGAAATTTAAACCAGAAACAACCTCTGAGTCAATTTTGGACCAAGGGTCTTAGCTGTAGCTGGAGCTGCAATCCCTTTGGCTTGATCTTGAGCTTGAGATTGAGAAACCAGTCTACTGTGTAGAGAGTTAGAAACCACAACTTGTTCTACCCAGACTAAGATCCTGATCTACACGAGAATCAATGGAGCAGCGGCTGCCTTCAATGGCACTATATAGCTTGACCCCCTTCTCTCAAAACCTGAAACCCATTTGTGATCATCATCATCATCATCATAGTATGAGTTGTTTAAATAGTGCACTTACTGCTCTGCCCAGAAGCCGCTGCAGGAAGGGCGGGGATCTTGATGGCTGCAGGAAAAAACTTATGCTTTTGAGTAATACATCTCTTTACAAAGCACTGTGTGGATTAGGGGAACATACTTTTGTTGCACGATGAAGCCGGCAACTGCAGGCCATGGAGCTGGAATGTTGTCATTCAAGTCACAGACAAAGCTCACCCCTGAAGATTGGTCAAAAACTACATCTGATGGCAAGCTTGGAAGAATGCATCCAGATTCTATGTCAAAAACATAAATGAGATACATTAATCAATTGTATATATTGACTTGTATTCAAGTACATTTACAACCGCAAAATGGAGATATTCACTTTATTAGCAAGGTTCAAATTGTACAGAACTATGGCTAGCTGAATATACAACAAAAATAAAAGAAAAAACATTTTTCAAAAATTCAATATTTCACAAAAAAGTTGAGAGAAAGAAAGACAAGTATAATTTAGGGAGTTAAGATTTAAATGTTGATATGTGGTGGAATATGACTAGTTTGTCATACTGGTGAGTTGCTCAATGAAAAGAGTATTAGATGAATGTTTGATACCTCATTATCTAAGCCTACATTATAACCCAAACAAAGTCCTCTTTTGATTATTCTTTTAAGCACATCTATCTGTGGTAAAGAGTTTAGACTATATGCCAGCCTGTGGATAATGATTTGTGCTTCATATTAGTTTTGAGTGTTTATATTTTTATCCCCAAAAAATTTCTCTCGTGTTCTTTGAGTGCTTCGAGTGTTCTTCGTTTGTCTTCCTTCTTGCTTAATTTTATTATGTGATTTAGAGAGAGAGTCTCTCCCTGGGGTCAACAAACGCGACATCAGGCATTAGAGGGCGATCAGCTGGACTTTAATTCTTAAACTCACAATAGACCAAACTTGATGTATCTTAATGCAACATCACAAGATGCTGAAGCTAGGATTGAATTAACCATCTCCACCTCTCTTTCCTGTTTCCATGCATTTCAGGCCTGAAAGTGAAACTGGCAATGAATCAATATGACAAATCATTTTCTTATTACAAGAAGATCTCAGTTCCGTGTTGGGTTTGGCAAACTCATGTCCTATATCGGAGAGAAAAGGAAGGGATTCCTTGTATATAAGACTTCACTCAAATCAATTAGTATGATGTCTTTTGCGATAGAGATGACCATATGCAAAACCGTGAGGACTTTGGCACAAAGCGGACAATATCATACTAATGATCAAACTTTGTGAAAAATGAAAGTCAAGTTTTACACAACACAAACAAAATTAGGTAAATATCAAATATCCAGAGAAAGACAATTTGCTTTCAATCACTCTTGGAGTTTGGAGACAAATGAAACAGGATATTGTCATGCTTGAAATCTCAATCGCAACGGTTGTTTCACACCGTAAAAGAATTGAAAGGTTGTGGGCTACGTGAAGAGGTCAACGTGCCTCCACATTTGACCGAGTCAAGTCATTTACAGAGCAAATCTCGACTTTGGGTTGTGTCGGGGTTGCTTTAGCCAAAGTTCTCCCAACAGTGAAACCAGGATTGTGGGGTGATGCTATGGCTCTTTTTTCGTTGTTCAGCATGCCAACAACTTCAGAGATCAGTGGCTTGTCTGCTGGATTTTCTTCAACGCACAGTAGACCGATCTGAATGAATCTCAATGGGACTGATGAGGATGAATCCGGGATTTCCAACGTGGGATCAATGAGTTCATGGGCAGAATCATGTGTCCATAAATTCCATGCCTGACACCAGCAGCAAGTTAATGCATTCCAACAATGTTCATATATATTAAGCATTTTTTGATAAATTCACATTGAATTTTTGTTGAAGTTGTTGATTGAAATTAGAACTTACATATCTAAGAAGACTAAGATTTTTAGAACCATAAAAACCAGTGTTCTTCTTTCCACTGATAATCTCCAGCATCAACACTCCAAAAGCAAACACATCAGACTTCACTGAGAAAAGTCCTTCCATGGCATATTCCGGTGACATATAGCCGCTGAATTCGGATTTTTTTTACACAGGATCTGTCATATATGCAGCTGTTAGTATGGCTCATATATTGACAAAGGAAGGAGGCAGGCAGATGCCCCTTTGGGGTGGATCGATTAGTTGGGCCGGGGGTGCGGGGGCGGAGCCCCAGCGGTACGGTACGGGGTATTTTGGGAATTTTACACCTTGTAGGGTTTTAGTATAAATACATGATATGTTGATGTATTTGAGATATACTGAATCAATAAAATCGACTGCTCCGCCGTGGACGTAGGCACATTGCCGAACCACGTAAATCTTGTGTTCTTTATTTTCTTGTCTTTAATTCGTATGCCAAATTGTCATCATTTTACAACAATTGGTATCTAGAGCATGGTTGATTGGCGACGGAGATGACGGGAGGATCAAAATTCGAGATTTTGAAATTTGATGGTCATGGCAATTTCAGATTATGGCAGACAAGGGTGAAAGATCTATTGGCGCAACAAGGGATTCAGAAAGGGCTGCGCGCAGAGAAGCCTGCGGGGATGACTGATGATGATTGGCAGGATTTGCAGGAACGGGCGGCCGGGACGATTCGGCTGTGCCTTGCAGATGAAGTTATGTATCATGTTATGCATCTCAAATCTGCGGAGGAGATCTGGAAGAAACTGGAATCGCAGTTTATGTCGAAAACCCTAACGACTAAACTGTATCTAAAGCAAAGGTTATACGGGCTGAAGATGCAGGAGGGGTCCGATCTAGGGCAACATGTGAATATCTTCAATCAGGTTATCACAGATTTGGCTTCGCTCGAAGTCAAGATTGAGGATGAAGACAAGGCGATGATTTTGCTGTGTTCGTTACCTTCTTCATACGAACATATGGTGACTACCCTTACATATGGGAAAGAAACGATCAAGACTGAGGAGATTACTTCAGCGTTGCTGGCTCACAACCAGAGGAAACAGAAATCTGGAGAATCGTCATCTGGTGATAGTTTGTATATTAAGGGTAACCAGGATCGTGGGAGAAAACAGGTGAGGGATAACTCAGGAAATCGGGGTTTCAGATCCAAGTCGCGGGACAAATTGCAGGGGAAGAAATCAGTAACGTGCTTTAAGTGCAAGGAACGAGGGCACTTCAAACGGGATTGTCCAAAGTGGAAGAAACAGACTGAGGATGGGTCATCGAAGTCTGTCAACATGGTTCAGAATGAGAATTCGGATGGCAGTGATGGTGATATGTTATCTATTTCGACTGCGCAGTATGTTGATGCTTGGATTCTCGATTCTGGATGCTCTTATCACATAACTCCCAACAGAGAGTGGTTTACGACATATAAACCAGGTAACTCGGGTTCAATTTTTCTTGGTGATGATCGATGCTGTAATATTGTTGGTATTGGTAATGTGAAAATCAAGATGTATGATGGAACCGTGAGGACGTTGTGTGATGTTCGACATATCCCTGATTTGAAAAAGAATTTGATTTCTTTGGGTACTCTGCACAAGAATGGTTTTCTGATGAAAGCTGATGAAGATGGGGAAACCATCAAGATAGTTAAAGGTGCTTTGACTGTGATGAAAGGGAAGATTACAGCAGGAAATATCTACAAGCTGTTGGGGAATACAGTTGTAGGGGAAGCTCATTCTGTTGAGTCGTGTGATGATAACACGAAGCTGTGGCATATGTGTCTAGGGCATATGAGTGAAAGTGGAATGGTTGCGCTGCATAAAAGAGGTCTTCTGCATGGTGTGAAAACGTGCAAACTTGATTTTTGCAAGTTTTGTATTCTGGGCAAGCAGACAAAAGTTAGTTTTGGGACCGGGAAACGGAAGACAGAAGGTATTCTCGACTATGTGCATTCAGATGTGTGGGGACCTGCCAGAGTGGCGTCCATGGGAGGTTCCTTGTACTATGTGACCTTTATTGATGATTTTTCGAAGAAGATTTGGGTGTATTTCATGAGGCATAAGAATGAGGTCTTTGCTAAGTTCAAGCTGTGGAAGGCTGAGACGGAAAACCAAACTGGGAGAAAAATCAAGTATTTGAGGTCTGATAATGGTACTGAGTACAAGGACACGAAGTTTCAGGAGTTTTGTGAGGAGCATGGGATTCAGAGGCACTTCACAGTGCGTAAAACGCCACAGCAGAATGGCGTTGCTGAAAGGATGAATAGGACGCTGAATGAGACAGCAAGATGTTTGAGGCTGAATGCAGGTCTGCCGAAGAAGTTCTGGGCAGAGGCTTTGAATATGGCGTGCTACTTGATAAACAGATCACCGCGTGCATCTTTGGATGGCAAAGTTGCAGAAGAATTATGGACAGGAAATGATGTTAGTTTTGATCATCTTAAAGTTTTTGGTTGTCCTGCTTATGTTCTTATTCCTTCTGATGAGAGGTCAAAACTTGATGCGAAATCGAAGAAGTGCATCTTTCTGGGCTATAAGAAAGGTGTAAAGGGATTCAAGTTTTGGGATCCTGTTGAGCAGAAGGTGGTGATCAGTAGAGATGCTATGTTTGATGAGAGGTCGATGCTGCAGTCATATGAAGATAAGGTGCAGGTGGAGGTGGAGTTGGATCACATTCCAACAGTTTCTGATAAAGGAGAGAGTTCGAGTTCTGCACCTGATGATATTATTCATGATGATGGTGGTGCAACTGATGCGCAGGAGAGCTATAAGTTAGCTCGGGATAGAGTGAGACGTACAAATATACAAGCTCCAGTCAGGTTTGGTTATGAGGATGTGGTAGCATTTGCTCTTAATGTTACTAGTGTGGATCCTCATAATTTTCAGGAAGCAGTTTCTTGTGAGAATAAAGACAGGTGGAAAGATGCAATGGAAGAAGAGATGAATTCTGTGCACAAGAATCAGACATGGGAGCTGGATGTTCTTCCAAAAGGGAAGAAGGCTATTGGATGCAGATGGATTTACACAAGGAAGTCATCAGTAACAGAAAAAGGAGGGGAAAGGTTCAAGGCTCGATTAGTGGCCAAAGGATATTCACAGCAGAAGGGGATTGACTATGATGAGACATTCTCCCCTGTGGTCAGGCATACTTCGATTAGGGCAGTACTTGCATTGGTGGCTAGTCGGGATTTGCACTTGGAGCAGATGGATGTGAAGACTGCTTTCTTGCATGGTGATCTCGTGGAGCCTATTTACATGCAGCAGCCAGAGGGTTTCGTTCAACCGGGGAAGGAGCATTTATTTTGCAGGTTGAAGAAATCCTTGTATGGTTTGAAGCAAGCATCGAGGCAATGGAATATACGGTTTGATGCGTATATGGTGAAGATTGGCTACAAGCGTTGTGAGTTTGATTGCTGTGTTTATACTAAGAGCCTTGGTGATGGTTCTTGTATTTTTCTGTTACTTTACGTTGATGACATGCTTATTGCTGCTAAGAGTATGTGTGATATTGTTGATCTGAAAAACCTTTTGAGTCTGGAATTTGAGATGAAGGATTTAGGGGCTGCGAAGAAGATTCTTGGGATGGAGATTCACAGAGATAGAGGATCAAAGAAGCTGTGGTTATCTCAGAAAGGTTATGTGGAGAAGGTGCTGCAGAGGTTTGGGATGGATAAATCAAAACCGGTGAGCACTCCATTGGCAAACCACTTCAAGCTGTCTTTTGATCAGTGCCCTAAGTCGGATAAGGAGATTCAGGATATGGTGGAGATACCTTATGCCAGTGCTGTTGGATGTTTGATGTATGCCATGGTATGTACTCGTCCTGATTTAGCTCATGCTGTTGGTCAAGTGTGCAAGTATATGTCTAGACCGGGTAAACAACATTGGGAGGCAGTCAAATGGATTTTTAGATATTTGAAGGGTACAGCGGGGCATGGTATTGTGTTTGGAGATCAGCGGATGGATCCTTTTATTATAGGATATGTAGATTCTGATTATGCTGGGGACTTGGATGATAGGAGATCTACCACTGGGTATGTTTTTGCTTTTGGTGGAGGGCCTATTTGTTGGAGGTCGACTACTCAGCCTATAGTTGCTCTATCTACAACTGAAGCTGAATATATTGCTCTAGCAGAAGCAGCAAAGGAAGCAGTGTGGCTTGCTGGATTGGTTAGAGAGTTGGGTGTTCAGCAAGGTGGAGTTCTATTGCATTGTGACAGTCAGAGTGCCATTCATTTGGCTAAGAATCAAGTATATCATGCTAGGACGAAGCATATTGATGTGAGGTTCCATAAGATCAGGGAATGGATTGCTTCAGGTGATATTCAGTTGGAGAAAGTTCATACTGAAGAGAATGCTGCTGATATGTTGACTAAAGCTGTTACTTCTGACAAATTCAAGCATTGCTTGGATTTGTTGAATGTTTCTGCATGCTAGAGTTGCATGGTACCCCCGGCCTGCTTGGTGTGTCTCGCAGGGATGCTCTCTATTGTGTTCTCCTAAGGAGGTGATATATTCGCCAAGGTGGAGATTTGTTAGTATGGCTCATATATTGACAAAGGAAGGAGGCAGGCAGATGCCTGCGGCGAGCGGAGCTCCGCTCGCCGTAGGCATCTGCCCCTTTGGGGTGGATCGATTAGTTGGGCCGGGGGTGCGGGGGCTCCACCCCGCGGTACGGTACGGGGTATTTTGGGAATTTTACACCTTGTAGGGTTTTAGTATAAATACATGATATGTTGATGTATTTGAGATATACTGAATCAATAAAATCGACTGCTCCGCCGTGGACGTAGGCACATTGCCGAACCACGTAAATCTTGTGTTCTTTATTTTCTTGTCTTTAATTCGTATGCCAAATTGTCATCGTTTTACAACAGCAGCAGAAAAAGCGAAATTCTTGTGAATTTGGGTTAATTTTACTTACTAAGTGCCGACAATCCGTTTAGTATTAGCTTGCAAGGCATTTCCTCCAAAGATTCTAGCCATGCCAAAGTCAGAGATTTTGGGGTTCATGTCAGCATCCAGTAGGATATTACTAGCTTTCAAATCTCTGTGGACTACCCTAATCCGGGAATAGTGGTGGAGATAGAGAAGCCCCTGAACAATGCCTGAAATTATATGAACGCGTCTCTTCCAGTCCAGCAGATCTGTTTTTGTACAGGGCTCTGCATCAAATTATAAGAGAATAATATTGCATGAGATTACTCAGCTACGTAAAAGAGGAAAATCACATCACCATTTTAAATGAAAGTCACACACCGAAGAGGAAAAAATCCAAACTCTTGTTGGACATGTATTCGTAGACGAGTATCATCTCATCGTTTTCAACACAGCATCCTAAGATTCCAACAAGATTTCGGTGCTGCAGTTTAGCAATCAGTTGTGTCTCATTCTGAAACTCCTCTAGTCCTTGGCCAGACTTTGTTGAAAGCCTTTTCACAGCCACAAACTGTCCGTTGATTAGATGTCCCTGAAAGAAAAGTGATTTGTGCAATCACAAACAGGTGGACCAGAAAATTATTATTAAGTTATCAGAATCAAAAGCAACATGTTCATGATTTCGGAAAGACGAGTACTAATCCCAACCTCGGAACCCAGCGATTTGCCTATAATAAAAGAAAGAAAAGTATTATGCATGTCAAGAACTACCTTGTAAACAGATCCGAAACCACCCTCTCCTAGTCCTAGCTTGTTTTCTATGGAAAAGTTATTAGTTGATGCTGCAATGCTGGAAAAACTGAAGATTGGCAGCTCATACGGGCTATTTCTCTCTTCTGCATCCCCTTTTCCTGGACTTGAATTGAAATGGAACTGTAATAGATTCTGATATGTTACCCCAGACTCTGGAAAGAGACAACACAATATGTTACCAAATTTATAACTATATCTAAATAGCGATATTGCTAAACTGGAAGAAGAAGACTATTACCTTTCCTTTTGTTCTTTCTCCGAAAGCAAAAACAAAATATTATTAGCGCAGCAGTAATGGGCACGATTAATGCCACGAGAAGCACTCGTTTACCTTTATGAGCTGATTCTCTTTTCACATAAAGATCCACCCCTTCATTTGGTGGGCTTACCAAAACAGATAGATTTCCCATAAACAACGAGCATCCTCTTCCATTGTCGTAGGCATATGTAGACACACAAAATTCACGACCAATTGAAACGTGCCACGTGGATTTAAAATATTAAATATCAATTTATTTATATTTTAGGGATTTATTTAAATAGAATTCCTAAATTAAATAAATAAAAAGGGATATTAAATATATAAAAATAATTGTCCAATAAAAAGTCAACACTTGTCAAGCTCACCAAACATGAGAAGCGTGTGATCACAACGAATGAGATCGCGCCACCTAAGCCTTAGATTCTCATGTTTTGCCTATAAATACAAGGCATAAATTGAAGAAAAATTTCATAAGTGAAGTGAAGTGAAGAAGGCAAATTGAAGAGCTCAAGACTTGAAGAATTCTCTCCAAGATTCAAGGCATTCATTTGAAGATTTGAAGGCGTTCTTCGTCATCTTCAACGCGTTCTTCATCAAAGTCAAGCAAATCTTACGTTTGATTCGGAATCAAGGCTCATAGTCCCCGAAGAAACGCTAGAAGTCCTCCAAATTGTTGAAGAAAAGGATCAAAGACTAAAATCAAGAAGAACAAGAAGAACAAGGTCGAAGATCTTCAAGAAATCATTCAAGAATGACGTTTAATCCAAAAACAAGGTGAAAACCCTTTGGATTAACGTTATAAAGCTTTAAGAACAAATCGAAGAGGATCGACGGAGCCAAATTCTGTTAAAGACCTCGAAGAACACTTAAAAATCAAGTTCGAAGAGAAGAATCAAAGGAAGAATAGAGATAGAATCCACAAAATGTATTTTGATCCAAATTGAGATTGAATTGTATCCAAATTTCGTGTTTATTTAATTGAATACGATTTTCGTGATTACAAATTTTGGCACGCCCGGTGGGACAATCTCTACCTTTCATCTCTTCTCTTCATACAAGTTCAAGGATCACTCAGGATCAAATACCTCAAAAGTTGTTGGTGTTGTTACAAGAAGTATGGCAAGACGAGCATTGGAAAATCTAAAGTCAATTGCTTCTGACGACGAAGTTCATAGAAGCAATGCTTCCTCATCAGTGATGATGGTTAACACTTCTACCGTAGAAGAACAGCTTGCAAGCATGAAAGAGTTAGTGGACATGCTAAGAAAACAACTACAAGATCAAAGCGCCGAGATCGCAAGGCTTAAGAAAGAGAAAGGAGAGTCCAGTCACACAAATGATGACGAAGGTGAGCAAAGTAACAATATGAAAACGCATAAAGAAAAAAAGGTAGATGATGAGGCAAAATCTGCATCCAAAGGCTTACATGTCTCCTCTGATGGCTTCATCCAAATTGACCAAATCAAGGAATTTATCGAAGGGACTTTGAAAAATAAGTTCGATGAAAGCTCTAAGTTGTCATTAGTCTACTCCAAGCCATACACTCGAAGAATTGACAATTTGAGGATGCCCATGGGCTATCAGCCACCAAAATTCCAGCAATTTGATGGAAAGGGAAATCCAAGACAACATGTTGCTCATTTCGTCGAAACCTGCAACAATGCTGGGACATACGGAGACCACTTGGTGAAGCAATTCGTGCGATCTCTTAAAGGAAATGCCTTCGATTGGTATACGGACTTGGAACCGAACTCAATCGACAGCTGGGGGCAATTAGAGCACGAATTCCTTAATCGCATAGCACAAGGAGAACTGTCAGCATGGTGGAACTCACCAATACTCACAAATGGAAAGAAGAACCAGTCATTGACTATATCAATCGATGGAGAAACTTATGCCTTAACTGTAGAGACCGTCTTTCAGAAACCTCTGCAATTGAGATGTGTATTCAAGGGATGAAATGGGGCCTTCAGTACATCCTGAAAGGAATTCAACCAAGGACTTTTGAAGAACTGGCCACTAGGGCCCATGACATGGAACTGAGCATGGCAGCTAGTGGGATGAAAGAACCGCCAATCCAAGATCCCCGAAGATTTCAAGAGAGGAAAGACTTTCGAAAAGGGGGAAAATCATTTGATAAACCCATGAAGAAAGAATCTATGGCAATCAGAGCAACTCCAGTTGCATTTCAGAAAAAGGAAGTCAACAAAGAAAAGCGGACTACTCCACAGGAAAACGTGCAGGGGAAGCTAACCCTCAAAGAAATGCAGCAAAGAGAGTATCCATTTCTGAATTCAGATGTGCCGGGAATCTTTGATGATATGCTCCAAGCAAAGCTCATTGAATTACCAGAGATGAAACGTCCCGAAGAAGCCAACCAGGTTGATAATCCAAAGTATTGCAAGTATCATCGTTTAGTCAGTAATCCCATACAAGATTGTTTCATATTTAAGGACAAAGTGATGCAACTAGCTCGTCAAGGCAAAATTTCGCTTGAGGAGGAGACGGCCACTGCCAACACAATCACATTCAAGATTGAAAAAGCCGTGGGAGAAAGTTCGAAACAGGCAGAAGAACGCTTCCTTCCAAAAGAAGAGATGACAAGCGCGGGATCTGTACTTGCAATAACTTTCACGGATGAAGATTTCGAATTAGGCCCAGATTCACACAATCGGCCGTTGTTTGTAATTGGCTATGTTCGCGAGCAAAAGTTAAATAGAATACTGGTGGATGGAGGGTCAGCAGTCAACATCCTGCCTTTACGTACTCTGAAGAAATTGGGGATTTCCATGGATGAGCTCGCAGATAGCCGATTAATGATCCAAGGATTTAATCATGAAGGGCAAAGAGCTTTAGGAATAGTGATCTTGGACCTGTTAATGAATGATATGGCAACAACAGTGTTATTCCATGTCATCGATGCCAATACATCCTATAACATGCTTCTTGGTCGTCCATGGCTGCACGAAAATGGTGTTATTCCCTCCACTTGGCATCAATGTCTGAAGTATTGCAAAAATGGAGTAGTAAAGAAGGTGGTGGGTGATAGCAATCCGTTCATGGAATCAGAATCACATTTCGTGGATGCGAAATACTATTTGACACGTAAGAAGGCTATCCAAATCAATGATGATGCAAAGATCGACAATGGTAAAGCTCCACTCATGGAGAAGGAGTCCATGAAAGACCTAACATTCCCTTTAACAAAAATTGATGCTGGTAAGCCTCTACTGCAACCACTGGGTGGATTTGTTCGACCCGTTCGCAGTGCTATAACGGAGCATGGAGAACTTTCTGAAAAAACAATTGCAAAGAATTATGGCCCAAAAGCATTCTCACTCTTGCTTAAAGCGGGTTATGGCCCTAAATCAGAAAACCGCCATCCAAGAATAGCGGACCAGCCAGCAAGAAGAATTAACATCAGTGAAAAGTCTTTAAATTCAGATGTCAGCCACAGGAAAGGACTAGGATTTGCCCCGCAAGCTCCAGTTCGTATTGCGATTAGAAGGGGTAACACCTGCTATATCACTGAAGAAGAAAGGTCTTCGACAAAAGAAGCAATCAGTGATAGAAAGAAAAAGCACCCACGACTATCTGTGTTCGAAAGACTGGGGCCGCTTAAGAATGAAAAAAGAAGTCATCATAAATCAACAATAACCAAGACAAATACCGATGAGGATTTGCAGTTTACAAAGCTAAGAAGTTTAATTCCCTCCCGCATGAAGAGACAAACCACATTAACCATCTCATGTGGAAGAGAATTGAAAGCTACAGAGCAGACTGTCATTCTGACAAAAGTCTCAAAGGATGATGATGATGGAGAAAGTGTTGCGTCGTCAGATGATCCGCTCATAGGAGAGAAAGAGGTTTCTTCATACCATATTACCCTAAATGAAGACGTACGATGGAAGAAGAAGATGCCAAAGATGCCCCTCCGCAGTTTGAAGAAGGTGTTAAAGGAACTGTTGATGAGTTGAGAGAAATTAACTTGGGAAGTGTTGATGACCCAAGGCCAACTTACATCAGTGCAATGCTAACTTCTAACGAGGAGAAATCCTACGTGGAGTTGTTAAAAGAATTTAAGGATATATTTGCTTGGTCATACAAAGAGATGCCAGGGCTAGACCCCAAGATAGCTGTTCATCGTCTGCCAGTCAAAAGAGGTGTGCGGCCCGTCAAGCAAGCACAACGTCGATTCCGACCAGAGCTAATTCCTTTGATTGAAGCTGAAGTGAACAAACTCATTGAAGTTGGATTTATAAGAGAAGTCAAATATCCGACATGGATCTCAAGCATTGTCCCAGTAAGAAAGAAAAATGGACAAATCAGAGTTTGCGTTGATTTTAGAGACCTTAATGAGGCATGCCCAAAGGATGATTTTCCGTTGCCAATAACAGAATTGATGATTGATGCTACTACTGGCCACGAGGCACTGTCTTTTATGGATGGCTCTTCTGGTTATAACCAAATTCGCATGTCACCAGAAGATGAAGAAATGACAGCATTCCGTACTCCCAAAGGTATATTTTGTTACAAAGTAATGCCTTTTGGATTGAAAAATGCTGGCGCAACCTACCAAAGAGCCATGCAAAAAATATTTGATGACATACTTCATAAACATATTGAATGTTATGTTGATGATGTCGTGGTCAAGTCACGAAGGCGTGAAGATCACTTACAAGATTTGAGGATGATCTTTCAGCGGCTTAGGAAATATCAATTGAAGATGAATCCTTTGAAATGTGCATTTGGAGTAAAGTCCGAAAAGTTTCTCGGGTTCATTGTTCGTCATCAAGGGATTGAAATTGAACAAGCAAAAATTGATGCAATCTTGAGGATGCCCGAACCTCGTAATATCCATGAGCTGAAAAGTCTACAAGGAAAGTTAGCCTACTTGCGCAGATTTATTTCAAATTTGGCAGGTCGTTGCCAGCCTTTTAGTAGGATCATGAAAAAAGGAATTATGTTTGAATGGGATGAAGCTTGCAGGAATGCCTTTGAAAACATAAAAGCTTACCTGACAAAACCGCCTGTTTTGACGGCACCTATTGTTGGACGCCCATTGATATTATACATTGCCGCTCAAGAACGCTCAATGGGGGCATTGCTTGCCCAAGAGAATGAAGAGAAGAAAGAGAATGCTTTGTATTATCTAAGCAGGATGATGACACCAAATGAGCTCAACTACTCCCCAATTGAGAAATTATGTTTAGCTTTGATATTTTCCATCCAAAAGCTTAAACATTATTTTCAAGCTCATTCTGTCCGACTCGTCTCAAAGGCCAATCCTTTGAAGTATGTCATGTCAAAACCCGTGCTCTCTGATAGACTTGCACGATGGTATCTTCAGTTACAACAATTTGAAATCATCTATGTTCCTCAAAAGGCTGTCAAGGGGCAAGTGTTAGCCGATTTCTTGGCTGATCATCCGATCCCCGCCGAATGGGAATTAACTGATGACCTTCCAGATGAAGATGTACTCGCAGTTGAGATATCACCACCTTGGTGTAAGGTTTGAGTCTACGATGGACAACACGAGTTGCCATTAATGAATATTTGCCAAGGGTCGTTCTTAGGACACCAGGAATAAATTTTAATTAAATAAACCATGCAAAACCTATGCATGCTCCTACAAAATTAATTGCATAGGATGGATCTAGAGAATACCTGATTTCACCGTTTGATCTACAGATCTAGATCGGAGCCAATAACGATGAAATAGATCTAGATCTTAGATCTAGATCTGGATCTTGGACGCCGGCGTGGACGGTTGTTCCTACAGATCTGATCTTCTGATCTGTTCCCTTGCTCCTTGGAAATCTGGTGAGGATTATCCACCAAGTTGGATCTGAGATCTGGAGAATTCAATCAACTTCTCTCTACAGATAGCCGCCGCCCTCTCTCTCTCAATTATACTGAAAAACCCTAGTTTTTCCTACATTAATGATCTGATAGAGAGAAGGGCTTTATATAGTGTTAGGGTTTTGAGAAACCCTAACCCTAATAGGCTCTGAGCAGTTAATGGGCCAGACCAGGGATCAGATGCAAATAATAAAGTGGGCCCTCTTTATTAATTAATCCTTCCTTGTTCAACCCAGAACATAATTAATTAATAAAACATTGTTTTAACCTTCACCACGGTAACAATGCTGACTCGCCCCTTTATTACCACGTTATTAGGAACGGGTTGCACCAAATTAACATGATCCACATATTTAAGGCTTTAGACATTCATTAATTAATTTGGCCTATGACAATTAGCCGCAATTAATTAATCTCTTATTTCCTGAGTTACACCACTCACTCCTTTT
>JAPKLW010003310.1:0-44846 GCA_026898455.1 Plectranthus barbatus
AAAAAGATTGACTCTGACGGGCGTTAGCCGCATATTTATTGAGTTCATGGGCAAACTATAAAAGCCTCATTAGCGAAGGACAAGTTTCACGAAGGTGTGCCCTTGACTTGCCCGGAGCTGTGATCGGAAAAGTACAAAGTATCGGAGGATAGTTGTGCTGTGGCCGGTTCAAAAGTTCGCCGCCTACTGCAAGTGTTGGCGAATCCTTGTACTGATTGTATACTTTTCTAGTGGAATACTTAGCATACTGGCTAAGGAGTGGACGTAGATCTATTTGGATCGAACCACTATAAATCTTGTGTTCATTTACTGTTTTGTTATTTACTGTTAAGCTGATTCGAAACCTAGCAACAGAGTTGCTAATGTATATCTGAAAATTAACTTAAAACATAACTTGAGCTAAGAAACATTTTGTAAACAACGATAAGTGTAAGTGACGAATATTTATTCCGCTGCATTTTGTGTTAAGTTGTATTCACGACGACTCTGATATTTGAGGACCAACAAGTGGTATCAGAGCAGGAGGTTGAAAAACCGACTGCTTCTGAGTCGCTTTGAAACCTGATCTATCTTTTCCTTGCACTCTTATCCTTGTTTTTGTCTATCTAGCTCAGGAAATCATTCCAAAAACATACAGAATGTTGAATCACTCACTTGGAAAATATGACAGAGAGAATTTTTCATCTTGGAAGAAGATGGCTCTCATACAGCTTCAGAGCATACATCCTGAGATGGCGGATGTACTGGTAAGAGGTCCTATTCAGATTATGAAAGCTAACACTTTTATAGGACTTGAACGTGCTGAAGATGCTGCTGAAGGAGAACCAAGACCTCCGAGTCCTGGCATGGTTCCTAAACCGTTTGATGAATACACAAGTGAAGACAAAAAGAGAGCTCAACTAGAGCACGTGGCAAAGAAATTGATTCTTGACTCACTTCCAAAGCTGATGAAAGAGAAAGCGTTTGATTTTGAAACTGCTAAGGAAATGTGGGACTACGTGTGCGAATCCTCTCAGGAGACGGATAAGATGAAACGTAATAAACTACAGGTAGCTGTAGACAAGTACGAATCCTTCTCTATGTGTGCAGGTGAAACCATACAAATTATGGAGGAACGCTTCAACACTATCATTGGAGAACTCAGGAATCTTGGAAAGAAGTATGATAATGGAGAGATGAACAACAAAATCATCTCCAAACTATATCCAAGAGACGACTGGTTCGCGAAAGTAACAAGTTTGAGTGAAAAAGACCTCAACAGCATGACTACATCTGAGGTATTTGCTCAACTTAAAGCTCATGAATTTATCATACAGCAGTCGAAGAAAAATGAAACAGCTGTAGCAAAAGCCACATCAAATTTTGCTAGCAACTCTGAAGACTTGGCGTACTTCGCTAAGAAGGACTATAACAAATTCAAGACAAAGAAGTCCTTCTACAAGCCCGAAAGACCTGCTCCAGCATCACCCGCAAAGGAAGGTACTTCCAATGCAGGTACACAGCCGATTGATCTAAAGATCAATGAGCTGGAAGAACAGATGAAAACGATGCAGAGAATGCTGAATGAAGCGAAAGCTGAAAAAGAAGCGAAAGAGATTCAATCATCATCATCTAACCGCTCAGTAGAGCGAAAAATTAGAACTTATTTTGAATGTGGTTCTCTAGATCATTTGAAGCATGACTGCCCGAAGGTCAGCAGAGAAGAACGAGAACGCCTGAAGCAACGATTTGAAAGACGCGCTGCTAAAGCTGTAACCAAGGCGTTGCTGACCAGGACGGAGATTGCTAATGAAGAGGAGTTTTACTGCTCTTCAGAAGAAGAAGATAGCGAAGAAGCATTGTTCGTGTTGATGGCAAAAACATTGAAGATCAGTTTGCTGACGCAGACAACGATGCTGAAGAAACTAATGAATCAGCCCTCGCTGCTGAGCAAACTGAGGTATTATCAACAAACCCATCTAGCAATCCAATCATAGATGAATCGGAGGAATCATTTTTCGATTCCGAGGAAGATTACATGACAAAATTGTCAATAGAATTTTCAAAAATGTATGAGATCAAAAACAAAATCGTTGGGGAAAACACCTCACTAAAACTCAAAGTTACAAACTTAACCGAGGAAGTCGAAAGACTGAGGTTAGAAAGTGAGGAACTCTTGAAATTAAAAGCAGACTTCTCTCTTTTGTCAGAAAAATTTCAAACTTTAGAAAAAGAGAATCATGCTTTAAAGAGTAAACCCAAAGAGGACTGTATTTGCATGTATGCATCCAGCAGGGCTGCTCTCAATGCCCTTGTAAGTAGTCAAAGATGTCACTATGATAAGTCTGGACTTGGATGCGAATCATCAAAAAGAATGTCAAAACCCTATGATAATTCTTCTAAACAGAATCCGATTTTGTTTGTATCTGCTTGACATAACTCTGCTGAAAAGGGTAAAGGAGTAGAATCTGCTGAAACTTCGTCTGCTAAGCCAATAGCTAAGCCGAAGAATAGACGCCCGCAGAACATGCCCGCTGGATCTCACCAGAGGTCTATACCGAACATAGCCAATCGTTCATCTGCTGGATCTCAGCAGAGGTCAGAGTCTGCTAAGCCTTTATCTAATGGACCTCAGCAGAGGAACCCAAGAATAAACGTTGTACGCAATTCGAAGCCTCAGCAAAAGAATCAAAGGATGAATGATAGGCAAATATTTAATAGACCTCAGCAGAGGAATCCAAGAGCATCTGCTAAGCCTTACTCAGCAAACTCAAGGAGTACTGAGCGTTCTGATTTTAATGCAAGGATAGTACATCCTAATTTTCACCAGAGAAGGGCTGCACAGTACAATGCTGTGAGACCTATCTACCAGCAGAATACACTGCATAGAAGAAACGTCTATGCAAGGCCTGAGCCCATTCTATATTCATTTCCAAGGGCAAGGATGGCTAAATACATTCCTTCATCTAGAAATAGTAATGTTAAATATGCTAAGCCAAAGGTCAAGAAAGTGGTCAATAGTGAAACCAAGCCGAAAGTTTTGAAAGTCACTATGATGTGGGTTCCGAAAGGAACCATGCTTCACGCTAATCCTGCAGGACCAGACACTAAACGGGTACCTAAATCTACTTGATTCACTTGCAGGAACAGGACTCGAGAGCTACGGGAACGTGCATATCTAATGAGTGGCTCCTGGATAGCGGTTGCTCTGCTCACATGACCGGGAACGAAGAATTATTCTCAGACATAAGAAGACTACTTAACGGTCCCAAGGTCAAGTTCGGAGACAACAGTGAAGGAGAAGTCATTGGAAGAGGGTGCATTGAAAGGAACGGATTGAGAATCGTCAATGTAGCACTCGTCTCCAACCTGAAGCACAATCTACTCAGCATAAGCCAATTATGTGAAAATGGGTATATCGTATCTTTTATGAATACTGGTTGTACTATTGCTGATGTTATTTCAGGAGAAGTAAAACTAAGAGGTATCCGCAAGGGAGGCTTGTATATTGTTGATTGGCAAAGCGGTCAACAACATTCCTGCTTTCTAGCTCTAAACAAAGAAGAAACAACATGGTTATGGCATAAGAGGTTCAATCACCTAAACTTCAAAACTATTAATTACCTTGCCAAGAATAAGCTTGTTACAGGTCTGCCCAATGAAACTTTCCGCAAGGAAGGAATATGCAAATCATGTCAACAAGGGAAGCAGACCAAATCATCCTTTAAGACAAATCCCGAAAAAGAAACATCACAAAGGATTCTGGAGTTACTTCATATGGATCTCTTCGGTCCAGTCACTCCACCCACTGTAAGTAAACGTCTATATACACTAGTGGTGGTTGATGATTTCTCCAGGTACACATGGGTACGTCTGTTAAAGACAAAGGATGAGGTGAAACTCATCCTGCCAAAACTGATTCTCAAGGAACAAAACAGTAAAGAAGTTACTGTAAAGAGAATTCGATCTGACAATGGAACAGAATTCTTTAATGGAGTGCTGATGGATTTCTGTGCTGAAGTTGGAATATCACACGAAAGATCTACAGCAAGGACTCCTCAACAGAATGGTTTAGTAGAAAGGAGGAATCCGACGTTGAAGGAAGCCGTTCGCTCAATGGTAGCAGATTCCAAACTTCCTGCTAAGTACTGGGGGGAAGCAGTCATGACGGCCTGTTGCACACAGAATAGGAGTGTGATGCGGTAAAAGTTCAATCACAATAAACTCTCAACCACACTCAAGAAAAAAATATCAATCCGAGTTCTTCTCGATTCGCCTCCTAGAATACCGAGCTACTCAAGTGAAGTCTTATAGCTAAGCAAGATTTAATCGTTGAGTAATTTCTAATCATCTAATCATGCAATTCAAATCTATGCTACAATATAGGAATAACACGAATTTAAACAACACAATTTAATCGAACATTTCTTCTCAATATGGTAAACCAAGACAATCACAATACTCAAGCTAGGAAGATAGGATGTTGAATTGAGTAGAAATACAATCAAATTTGGTTAATCATTGTTGCAAACATTATTTAATTCCTAGGAGATTGAGCAATCGACCCTACACTCGATAACCCCTTGTCACGGCGAGCTACCGGTTGATGATCTAGAACTAGCAAACAGTCACGTTATTTAGCCCTAGACCACTCCAAATGGTTCGTCAATTATTGCCCTACGACCTAGCACCGCACAGGGATTGGAACTAAAATCGTATGAATTAACACTATTCATGATGATTCCGCCCGCGTGTTGGCTGCAGCGTTCACGTCAACTACCTCCTAAGTTGGCTATTACCTACACCTAAGAGGTAAGGAACAAGCTCTAGTGAAATCCAAGCTCTCAAAGGAAAGTAAACAAACAATTCTCATACCAAATTCTCATGCATCCTTCCTCAAATCAACATCCAAAATGGTTTAGAACTTCATACTTTTCAATTGTGCAAATACAATTTGGAATACAATGAACTTCATTACAATTTGAAAGTAGAAATAAGATTCTTCCCCAATTTGGATTGGTTGACTTTATCCACCGCCTTCAATCTTCAATCTCTTACAAGTGTTGATGAATTTAGCTCCTAGAAGCTCTAGGACTAAGATGAATTTGAAATGGAAAAATAGAATCTAGGGAGAAATCTAGTATCGTATGTGAAAAGTGACAAAAAACTCCTCAAATAACCGCTCATTCCCCTTTTATATACAAGCAATCAGGCCCTCGGATCGCCCGGTCGAAGTTTGGCTCGCCCGGGCCACCAAAAACTGCCAGAAACCGCCAAAAACCGACTTGGCTCAGCCGATCGAAACATGGCTTGACCGTGCCAAGTCCCAGCCTGACCCCGCTCGACCGGTCCTGCACAAGCTCGACCGGTCGAGCTCTCTGAACCAAAACTGCAACATCGCTCGGCCGGTCCTGCCTTGGCTCGGCCGGTCGAGCTCTCTGAAGCCCCGCTCGGCCGATCCTGCCCACGCTCGGCCGGTCGAGCTCTCCAAACTCCAAAACCTTGCGATTTTCCTCCAAAACTCCACCAAATATGCTTGTTTACACCAAAATCCTATCCTACACAAGTCAAACACACAAAACACGAAAACACAACCAAAATATGACAAAAACATATGATACGGGAGTAAAATAGCCACAAACAAACATGTTCACATATCAAAATACGGGTCATTTTACGCACATATCATAACCCCCAAACTTAAACCTTTGATTGTCCTCAATCAAAACAAAGCAAAGTAATCAATCTACCTCATCAAACAACCTCATAGCTCATCATAGTCATCTTAGCATGCTCTTATCAAACGAGATTATCACCTAACTTTGTGACACGGTTAATGCCAACGACTCAAATCACTCATCAACATTGGATAAAGAAATGAAAGCACTCCCTTACGTGTTTAGGGTTGATGAGATTCACACATTCACAAGATATCGAGCTTGATTTCCATAGGCTTGCATCCATTCTCACCACTATACTACAACGAGTTAGTTTCTAGAATCAAAAAAGGTCTTTTCACGGGTTGTAACGTGGCTAACTAAAAGGTGGGTGGTTTTGGGCCAAAGTGACTAAACTTCTCAATTTCCCAAAACCCCCAAACTTATTCTTTTCGAACCACTACAAACCCCGAGGCTTTTCATTTCACAACACAATTTTTCTTTTTCCTTTCTTTCTCTTTCTTTTCTTTTTCTCTTCTAGCACCATCTTTCATTCATCTTGTCGGTGCTTCACAACACACTTTTTTCTTTTCTTTTCTTTTCTTTTCTTTTCTAACACTTGCACCAAAATTTTGTTTGGTAGGTGCTCATTTTTCTAGGATCAACAACAATCCCCTATATCATTCTTTCATGCCTCAACATTCCTCATCAATTCAAATCCAATCAATTCCCAACCCAACTCTCATCACCGTATTCACCCTCATACACTCTTTCCCCCCAACATGGTCCTAATTATATCAAAGAAGATTCACCAAATAAGCTCAATCACGGGGGTCAAAGATATGAAGGGCAAATCATGATAACAATCACCTTATACTCCCGGTGTGAAAGGTAGGACTAAGAAACGATGGCCTAAGATCATTTTCTAGTTACACACTCATGCCAATAGATAGAGAACGGATGCAAGTTCTAGATCTCGTACTCTCAATCTTGCCACTCACAAATAATATAGATATGACAATATCATGGCTCAAACCTCACAGCTTTTTGTCAAGTCCTATGCATTAACCACATACAAAACTCGGCAATTCAAAAGTTAAACTTAAAACATGCTTCGAAAACTAGATTCCGCCCTATCATTGGTTGAAGTAAACATCAAACTCCACTAAGTAAATCATGATTCAAACCTCAAGTCTAGTTCGGGTTCATCACGCAACACAAGCACACAACATCCTAAACACAATCTACATTCCAAAACACAATTTAATGAATCTAATTGGTAGAAAGAACGATAGAAAGCGTTACCCATCGGCACACACGATCAAACCGCTCTCCATGCCTTATTTGTACCTACTAAATCAACAGAAACACCACCAACAATTGAGCATAAACAAGGCGATAAAGCTCTCATAACCACCAACTTCCACAAACCAATATTCAACAAAAATAAGACCATATCCACCATTTCCACCATTCATTCCAATCCATTCACATATCCACACACCAAAAGCCAAATAGAAAGAATTAACCACATGCAAGCTTGCCAAAATATTCATCCATTCATCATAACAAAAATCATCATAATCATCATTCAAATCCCTATTCAAATTCAAAGTAGGAGTAGATAATAAGTACAACCATATCGAATCAAAATATCCAAATTCAACTAAACTGCACTAATCTAAAAAGCGTCGTAAAGATAGAGAGATAGAGAAGAGAATGAACCAGAGCACCAACTACCGACACTTCCCCCCAAACTTAGTCAAGTGAGACTAAGTTTGTCAAATAGGTAGGCGGTGCATCATCACTCCTCTCGATCTTGTAGTTCCTCCTACAAACACAAAACCAAACAAACTAGACATTTATTCAAAATCAAAGCAACTAGAAGCAATTAAACAAAAGCAATAAAATTGGTTGGGTTGCCTCCCAACAAGCGCTTCCTTAACGTCGGTAGCTAGACGACCTTACCACATCACCCATTGTCAAAAATCTTTTGAATTTCCAAGATACCTTTCTCCCTTGTTCGACATTTTCTCGGGAGCAACTTGTTCAACATGTTTTTCCTAATGCCTCTCTCATCCTTCCAAATAGGTGTGAATATCTCAAGAATCATGAATGGCAAAGGTGATGGTCCCTTTGTTGATTTTATCTCCGAGCCATCATCCAAATGAATCACCACTACAAGAAACTCATCAATTCGTTCATCCAACTTGTGAACCGGGTGAATGATAAGATCCTTCTCAACTCCCGCGACAATAATAGCTAGTTTACTTTTTAGCTCTTCTTCCATTGGCTCCTCAAACCTTCCATCACATTCCTTGCTTGATATCAATCTCTCCTCTTCCAACAAACTTACAATGGTCGGATCATTTAGCATTTCTTCCGGTGAAGGCATCTCACTCTCACCCTTCTCCATGTGTTCCAAGATTTACACCGGCTTCTCAATGTCTTCATTTGCCGCATCTTCTTGAAGTAACACCTCTCTTTCCTTCTCCGGTTCATCTTCTTGGACCTCCTCTAATTCTTCGTCCTTCACCTTCTCTATCTTTTCTTGCTCTCTTTCACTCAAATGATTAGCAATGATTGAAAGTTGTGCTTGAATTTCTTCAAACATCTCATTGCCTTTTTCAAACTTCTTTTCTCCTTCCTCGTTCATAGGCAACGTATCAACCCTTTTTCCTCTTATAGGAGCCTTCCAACTTTCATAATCATACTCATCTTGAGAGTTCCTATGATCGTTCCTCCACCTTCGAGTTTCAAAATTCACCTCCTCAGGGTAGCCTTCTTCCTTCCATTGATAGCTACTTTCCCTCATCTTTTCAAATACCGTAAGGAGTGGCTTTCGTGGTTTTTGTCTTTCCATCAATTCAGCTTTCATCTCCGCCAATTGCCTTTCTAAATTATCAATTCTTTCCGTATTCACTCCTTTTTGATTCTCCATCGTAGCTTCAACTTCGAACAACCAAGCTTTGGACCTTTTTATCTACACCACTTACAAAATCAAACAATCAAATCTCAACTAAAAGACAAAAGTCTAACAACAAAACAACAAACAACTAATCAAACAAATGTAAGTAACAATATTCACACAAACAAAAACACAAACACCTAGCCTACAAGCTTCACTTTTCCCCCAATATCTAGCAACCTACTAAATGAAGTCCCCGGCAACGGCACCAAAACTTGATGCGGTAAAAGTTCAATCACAATAAACTCTCAACCACTTTCAAGAATAAAATATCAATCCGAGTTCTTCTTGATTCGCCTCCTAGAATACCGAGCTACTCAAGTGAAGTCTTATAGCTAAGCAAGATTTAATCGTTGAGTAATTACTAATCATCTAATCAAGCAATTCAAATCTATGCTACAATATAGGAATAACACGAATTTAAACAACACAATTTAATCGAACAATTCTTCTCAATATGGTAAACCAAGACAATCACAATACTCAAGCTAGGAAGATAGGATGTTGAATTGAGTAGAGATACAATCAAATTTGGTTAATCATTGTTGCAAACATTATTTAATTCCAAGGAGATTGAGCAATCAACCCTACACTCGATAACCCCTTGTCACGGCGAGCTACCGGTTGATGATCTAGAACTAGCAAACAGTCACGTTATTTAGCCCTAGACCACTCCAAATGGTTCGTCAATTATTGCCCTACGACCTAGCACCGCACAGGGATTGGAACTAAAATCGTATGAATTAACACTATTCACGACGATTCCACCCGCGTGTTGGCTGCAGGTTCACGTCAACTACCTCCTAAGTTGGCTATTAGCTACACCTAAGAGGTAAGGAACAAGCTCTAGTGAAATCCAATCTCTCAAAGGAAAGTAAACAAACAATTCTCATACCAAATTCTCATGCATCCTTCCTCAAATCAACATCCAAAATGGTTTAGAACTTCATACCTTTCAATTGTGCAAATACAATTTGGAATACAATGAACTTCATTACAATTTGAAAGTAGAAATAAGATTCTTCCCCAATTTGGATTGGTTGACTTGATCCACCGCCTTCAATCTTCAATCTCTTACAAGTGTTGATGAATTTAGCTCCTAGAAGCTCTAGGACTAAGATGAATTTGAAATGGAAAAATAGAATCTAGGGAGAAATCTAGTATCGTATGTGAAAAGTGACAAAAAACTCCTCAAATAACCGCTCATTCCCCTTTTATATGCAAGCAATCAAGCCCTCGGATCGTCCGGTCGAAGTTTGGCTCGCCCGGGCCACCAAAAACTGCCAAAAACTGCCAAAAACCGACTTGGCTCGGCCGATCAAAACATGGCTCGACCGAGCCAAGTCCCAGCACGACCCCGCTCGACCGGTCCTGCACAAGCTCGACCGGTCGAGCTCTCTGAACCAAAACTGCAACATCGCTCGGCCGGTCCTGCCTTGGCTCGGCCGATCGAGCTCTCTGAAGCCCCGCTCGGCCGATCCTGCCCACGCTCGGCCGGTCGAGCTCTCCAAACTCCAAAACCTTGCGATTTTCCTCCAAAACTCCACAAAATATGCTTGTTTACGCCAAAATCCTATCCTACACAAGTCAAACACACAAAACACGAAAACACAACCAAAATACGACAAAAACATATGATACGGGAGTAAAATAGCCACAAACAAACATGTTCACATATCAAAATATGGGTCATTTTATGCACATATCAGAGTGCTATCACGAGCAGATTCAACAAGACTCCTTACGAAGTGTACAACGGTCGTAAGCCCTCCATAACTCATTTACGTGCATTTGGATCTACATGTTATATTCACAATAATGGAAAATCTAAACTTAATACCTTTTCACCTAAGTCAGATGAGGGTGTACTTCTTGGCTATGGACATCCCACTCATAAAGGTTATAGGGTATTGAATAAGATTACTCGTATTGTGGAAATAACATGCAATGTTATATTTGATGAGTCTACTTTAGTGCGCAGAGAAAACAAAGGAAAAGAGGATAGCAATCATGAGACTAATGATGTCAATGATCAAACATTCTTAAATTCTTTCGAGAATATGCGTATTGATCCGACTAAGTCTATGAATGACTGCAATCCAAATCAGACGCACACAGCAGGGGACCAAACTGCTAACCAAGCCAGTGATGCTAATGATCATGTTGAGGCCACTTCCACAATACATCTAAATGAAAATTTAGACGTCGAAGGAATTCTTGATGATCAAGGTGACGTGGAGGCTGCTGAAGATCTTAGCAAAGGAGTTGCTGAGATTCCAATTGAAGAAGAACCGGTTGCTGAAATCCCAGCAGTTGCTGCACCTATCAATGCCATTCCTAACGCTGAAGTCCCTGTAGCAGATGCAGAAGGTGAAACTAACGATGTCCCAGTTGCTGAGCACCGGGAGAATGAAGACAATGAGGAAGAGAATGTTCTTGATGAAATCCACCAAGGAGGAGCACCGGTTGCTGAAACTCCAGCACGTATCAGACCTACATGGCTACGTGCACATCCTTTAGACGGCGTTCTTGGAAACGTGAAGAACCCAAGAAAGTCGAAGAAGCTCTGCTAGATCCAGATTGGGTGAACGCAATGCAAGAGGAACTTGCAGAATTCACGCGTAACAATGTGTGGGAGCTAGTAGATAGACCAGAACACCAGAGTGTTATAGGAACTAAATGGGTATTCAAAAACAAGAAGGATGAATCAGGCTTTGTGGTCAGGAACAAGGCACGTCTTGTGGCCAAAGGATATAGACAATGTGAAGGCATAGATTATGATGAAACCTTCGCCCCAGTAGCAAGACTAGAGGCAATTTGCCTATTTCTGGCATATGCTGCATACCATGGATTCGATGTGATGCAAATGGATGTGAAGAGTGCCTTTCTAAATGGTGAGCTCAAGGAGGAAGTTTAAGTTGAACAACCACCAGGATTTGAGCAAGGCAATCAAGTATACAGGCTCAAAAAGGCATTGTATGGTCTAAAGCAAGCACCAAGAGCCTGGTATGGAACTTTGTCTAAGTTTCTGTTGAATAATGGATTTCAGAAAGGGAGGATAGATCAAACTCTCTTTCGCATTAAAGATGGAGACAACATCTTGCTAGTTCAAATATATGTTGATGATATAATCTTTGGATCAAAGAATCAAGACCTATGTGATAGGTTCGCTGATCTCATGACTAGCCATTTTCAAATGAGCATGATGGGAAAAATGTCTTATTTCCTTGGATTGCAAGTTCAACAATCCAGAGAAGGAATTTTCATCCATCAGAAGAAGTATGCTCGTGACCTAATTGCTAAGTATTGTCCGGAGAAGACCAAGAGTCTGCGCATACCTATCAGCACAACATGCATTGCTGCTCTTGAGAAAGAAGGAGAAGATATGAATCCTACTCTATATCGAGGAATCATAGGGTCGTTGCTATACCTCACTGCAAGCAGACCTGATATCTCCTATGTCGTTGGTCTATGTGCTAGGTATCAAGCCAAGCCTAAGAAGGCTCACTTTGATACTGCTAAGAGGAGTGTTCGCTATTTGAAGTGCACAGAAGGTCTAGGAATTTGGTATCCTAGAGAAGATAGTCTTGCTCTGAGTGGATATTCGGATTCTGATTTTGGAGGATGCAAGATCGATAGAAAAAGCACGAGTGGCACATGTCAATTTCTGGGACACAAGCTCATTAGCTGGTTCAGCAAAAAGCAGCACTCTGTTGCTACCTCCACCACTGAAGCAAAGTATGTGGCGGCTGCAAGTTGTTGCTAGCAAATTCTCTGGATAAGGCAACAATTACAAGATTATGGGATCTCTCCCGAATGTGTGCCTATCTACTGCGACAACAATAGTGCCATGTGCATTACAAAGAATCCTGTTCATCACTCCAGAACAAAGCACATTGATATCTGTCACCACTTCATTCGAGATCATCAGGAGAAGAAAGATATCGATGTTCGTTATATATGCACCAAAGATCAGATAGCGGATATATTCACAAAACCTCTTCCAGAAATCAGATTCAAAGAACTATGCTTAAAACTAGGATTGATGGAATTAGAGGAAGACGTGGATGAATGAGTCCTAGCTCTCATTCTTTCTATCAGGATTTCTTGAATGATTAATTAATTTCTGGATGCTATTTTTTGGTTTGCTGAAGATATCATGAATTCGCTGAATCACGAGGTTTTGCTATTCGATTAATTCTTATTAAGCAAAAAGGTCCACAAGAAGATACTCAGCAAATAAAACGAAATTAGCATATTCATTCAAGAACTCCACAACATTACAAGAGGGAGAACCAGATACAACCAATCCTTATATCAACTTCTGCTACAAAAGCCTAACAACATTTTTACCGTCAATGTCAACAACAAAAGGAGGGGAGTCCAGAACATCCATCAACACGAGTTCGGAAAGTGAGACCTCAAAGGATAAAAGTCAAAACCCATCACAGGGATGCCATCAGAGACTATGTGAGGGAACTTCTGCTCAAGTAACCAACTCAACTGCATGGCAGTTGGCAGAGGAAACTGAGGAAAATGGTCGATGCAGTCCTTCACTCCATCAAAGAAGAACCCCGCCCAATAGACGTTCTTCATCTCTGCATCAATGGCCATCATAGCCCTCCAGATCCTAGGATTGAACACATAGTTCTTAGCAGCAACTCCATACGTCACGTTACTGACGAGGTCAAAGATAACTCTATACTCCTCCTTCAATTCCAGACAAGATGGAGTTGGCGAAAAGTTATAGATATCCGACTGCCACCATTTGTCCCAGAAGTCGAACTCTGGAGCAGTCATATGACGATTGACATCCATAATGCGAACTGGACCTCTTGGGAGACCAAACTTCTGAGAGAAGAGAGTTGGAGTCCAACAAACCAACTGGTTCTCAAAAGAGCCCCAGATAGCATCGTCAGTAGCTCTGCATGAACAGATGAAACTCTGAAGAGCTCGTTTTTGAAAACGTGCAGGAATAGTCATCAGAAACCGGTCTAGACGACTCTCACGAAGAGCCCCCATGACATAGTTTGCAACATAATAATTCTCATCGTACTCATAGAACAACCCTGATTCATGGAGAATCTGGTTGCAAGTGACGGTTAAGTCACTCGGAGCAATGGTAATTTGATGCATCATGGTGGATCGAGGAAAGAAGAAAATGCTATGCAAATGTTATGAAGGAGATGGTGTTCAAGAAAACAAGTGGGATGTTATTTATAACAAGAGTGCGGCTCTCTCCACAGAGGGAACATTCTCCCAAACGTGTCTTGTCAACTCAATTCAGAGGGCGGAAGTTGAGGAGTCACAACAAAGGGGGAAACACCACTTGTCCAAATAAATCTATTTCTAGCAAGTCGACCTACCTGAGTGATATGGCGACCTTTTCCACGAATGCTTGAAAAGATGCCAAAGGACATTCCAAATCCACTGATTAAGACAAAAATCTGCCGTCTTAAATGAAAGCACTTGATGATCTTTATGGAAAATTGTAGCTTACCTCAGAAGAAAGTTTGCTGGGTATGCCTGCTAAGTCAAGATGTCTGCTAAATCAGATTAGCAAACAATGTTCGATCTACACTCAGATTGCTAGGACATTGAAGCAGGAGCCTATGCTACTTTAACCAAACGTCTCCGAGAATGGAACATTAAATGCACGATAGTGGCGGAACATGTGAAATCCTAATCATCAATAGCAATTAAAAGTGAATGAGATGCTATTCTTATTCTCTTTGGATTTCTTGGATTTCATGAAGACATTGTTAAGTATTCTGGATGTTGAATACATCTATTGAAGAATGTTCGTCATTGATAAGCAGAACATGGTTGCTGATACTTCAGCAAACGTTAAATTGGAAGTCAAAAGCTAAAGTGTGCAACATTACATACCTGATGAAGCGAGTCTAGCAGTTCAGATCCTCCAACCCTCCATTCCAATAACAGAAGACGAAATAGCATTGTTGAAAACAAATGCTGAAACAGAACACTGCTTTAAAAATCTTGAAGATATCGAGAAGTTAGGAAGTCTTCCGGTGGATCAGATTAATGAAATCATGACTGAAAAGGAGGCCGAACAACTTCCTTTAGTTCTTGGGGCAATAGCCTTACGCATTCCATCAAAGAAGAGGTCAAATATCACTTCCCCTGAGAAGCACGCAAGGAAGAAGACAAGAAGGAAATTGGTTCTAGCATCGGATAAGGAAGAATCCGAAGTTCCTGAGAAGGAAAAGAAGTCTGCTGAAGATAGGGCAGAAAAGGAGCGTTTCAAAGAAATCAAAGCTACTAAGAAAAAGAGAAAAGCTCAGCGAAAGGAGCTTGAGAAGAAACAGTTCAAGAAGTTAAGACAACAAATGATATTTGATCCTCGTGATCAGGAATTTGAGAAAGTGAAACGAGCACATGAAGAACATGTGAGTAGAAAGAAATCTAGAAAACTGTCAAAAGATTCTGCTGAAGAAGGAAACACTGCTGAAAAGACTGCAGAAACGGCTAGCAGAACAGAAGCGGCTAGCAGAGCAGAAGAGGCTAGAAGAGCAGAAGCGGCTAGCAGAGCAGAAGCGGCTAGCAGAGTAGAAGAGACTAGCAGAGCCGAAAAGGCTAGTCGAGAGGATGAAATGTCAACAGAACAAGTGGAACAATCAAAGGCCGCAGAGGATTCTGCAGATGGAGATACCATCCCAGTAGAAGATAAGGAAACTACAGAACCCTCAGCAGATTTAATGTTGAAAGATGCAAATGAAGATCCTGCTGCTGATCTTCATCGATTAGCAGAGGAGGCTGCGAAGAAAGGAAAGATGACAGCTCAATCAGACGAGGAACCCACTCTCAATCCTTTCATTCCATCATATAGCAAAACAGACGGAGTAGGATCGAGTGGAGCTCAAAGTGCTGACGAACAAGTGCAGGGCGCACCAGCAGATCATCCGAGGGAAACACATTTGGATGATCCATTTGCTACAACCCTCTCAAGTGATAATTCGTTAGAGGAGCAACCAAGTGTTGAGACACTCCAACAATCATTGCTCGTCGAAAAGAATGATTCTCTCCTCACTGAACCTGAATCATCCTGTATCTCTGAATCTGATTCTGATGGAGAATCTGCAGAAATATACAATGCAAAATTCCTGAGGAAAGAATCTTCTGGATCTGATGCTCTTCTTCGAGTACCTCTCAATGGATTACCAGGACTTCGCTATCGACTTAGAAGAATTGGCCAATGGTGTGCAAAGGTCTATCCTGAAGAATTGCCCAATTCTGACCTAACACCTATGGCTGAGAAAATAGAGTTGTTTGTACAATCCGAAACAGAAAGAGCCATTGCAGACCTATTCCACAGTGAGTTGGACGAATCAACTACAGAAGGACGCTTGTTAGCAGAAGAGTTTCGCCGATGGAAGAAGTGTGATTACATTATGCATCAACTCTGTTTTGAAGAAAAGCATTGGTTTTTGCAGCCAAGGGATTAAACTTCTGGAGGCGTGAGGAACGTTGGTGCTTCGATTGGATTGATCAAGTTCCGGGGATGAAACAGTTCTCAGATAAGCAAGTGATGGGCAGACTTCAAGCCATCAGAGAACACCGTTCTCTCACAAGGACTGCTGGTCTACCCAAATCCACCTTCGTACCCGATGATTACTCTGATGCCAGAGTTGAACTGTCCAAGCGTCAGGCAAAAGCTGTAGTTGCTTACAGGAAACGTCAGATGGAATATGAAATTCAACAAGCAGAGATACTCGAGGCTCGAATAGCGGCACAGGCCATTGAGCGTGTTGCTCTTGAATTTGATTACAAAGATATGCAGTTGGCCAAATTCCTGAACATTGATATTCAGGAAATAATTCAGGAAGCTCAGGAAGCCGAGGCCCAAATTGCCCAAGAGACCGCACAAATTCTGAAGGCTGCTCGTCGAATAGTACATGAGGAAGCGTGTTATCAAGCACATGTTGATACGATTGCTATTCAAGTACAGCAACCACCTATTCCAACAAGTCGAGAACTCATTACGACTACTTCCTTCAATGCCACTCCAATAACCTCTCCACAGATACCCTTTCCAATGAATGCCGATATTGCAGTCGCCTTTAACTCTTATTTGCAAGTAGCCATTGATGGAAGAGTAGCAGAAGCATCCACTCACTTGAGACAAGAAATTGATGAAGTACGGGGAGATGTATCTCATGTACGATCAGAGGTCGCTGAAACCAAGTTGGCTGTCTCCGAGAATAAGACAAGCCTGGAGATTGTTCAAAAGGATTTAGCCGAAACTAAGACGACCCTAACCAAAACTGTGGTGGCTTATGGTACCAACTTTTTGGCTGCAATCAAAGAGGGGGAAGAAAGAAGAAAGGCTGACCAGGAGAGAAGAAGAAAAGATAATGAGGAGTTAGCCACAAGAAAAGAGGAGTTAAGGAGGAAAGAAGAAGAAGCGACGGAGGAGTCAAGAAGGAAAGAGCAAGAAGTCAAATTAGAACTACAAAGAAAGGAGCATGAACTTCAAATGCAGAAGATTGCAATGGAGCAGGAGAAGCTGGCTAAATAACTGGAGCGTGAGGCTGCTGAAAGAGAAACAGGAGCCAATCTTCTTGAGAATTTTATGAAGTTCACCATGGAGAGACTTGCTGAAATCCAGAAGGGCAACTCATCCATTCCAGTGGACAAGCAAGCAGACAAGCCAGCACCCGACTCATAGACGATAAGGTTAAATTTCTTCTACTTTCTGAATCCAATTTGTACTTGAAACTGCTATATCATTTATAAAATTGGATTAGACTTAGACAAATTCTCTTTGTCCACCTCTGATTTTTATTGGTGTGCCCTAGTTGATTTACACTCCTGGTGTATTCAACAAATTTACATGTGGATATAGAGATCATATTTTGATTGATGAATGCTTGCTGATTTTATGGGTGCTAGAATTCCTAGGATATTACCTTTGTGCAACATTCACTAATATTTAATCGAGAAATATTCCCCAGCACCCGTTGAGGGGGAATTTGATTTCAATTTTTTTTGCTAGAACCTAGTTGGAAAAACTCTGTGTTAGATTGATAGAATAACATAACCTTGTAAAACACAGACATTCTTCCACTTATGGTCAGCAAATGATAGTAGGCTTTGATCGCACCAAAAAGGGGGAAATTGTTGGGAAATTATTCCTAAAATCTCCCTTAGGATGTATTTGTAAAAGGTTTTGGTGAATCAAACCTTAGTAGTTGGTCGATCATTTGCTGAACTCTAATTAAGTCTAGCATACTCTGTAAAGTCCTGTATAGGTTCTATATTGAGTTGTAATAGACTAGTATGCTAGAAGAAGTCCTAGCAGTCACGGAGAAGACGACGTTTGCTAAAAGACATCTAAAAACAGAATGCTAAGATATTAGCATTCATCAATAACCAGCAAACTGCTAGAGAAATGAGCAAACAAAGGATAAAAGAGTCAGGAATCAACGAGAGTCTTCAGCTGCTAAACAAAGGATCCTAGCAGAGCAATACACAGGATGCTAAAGTCTCACTGCCGATCTGACAAAAAGCTCAAACAAAGGACGAGACATTCCCGAAGTAGTTAGGAAAGTACTAGTCAAAGACAAAAGCGACTGTCACAAACATAAGACTCTCGGATCAAGGAGCCGTTGAGTCTAACGGACATGGAGATTCAAAGTTTGAATCTCCATCTATAAAAGACAGGTCCGAAAGTGGAGACAACTACTGCTTCTATCACTACCGACATTTGCAAACTTCACAAGTGTGAGATTCCTTAGAAAAAGCGAACAAGTGAAAAGTAGTCAGTTGAGAGCTCGTGATAAAAAGTGCATTCAAAGCTTTCAACAACCTAGAGTGTCTTCTCATTGAATATCTGACACTCATCCTTGAAGATTCTTGAACTTCCATTAAGAATCTTCAATCATTGGGATAACTTCCTTACTAGGAGTATCCAACAGTCATTCTTGAAAAAGATTGACTCTGACGGGCGTTAGCCGCATATTTATTGAGTTCAGGGGCAAACTATAAAAGCCTCATTAGCGAAGGACAAGTTTCACGAAGGTGTCCCCTTGACTTGCCCGGAGCTGTGATCGGAAAAGTACAAAGTATCGGAGGATAGCTGTGCTGTGGCCGGTTCGAAAGTTCGCCGCCTACTGCAAGTGTTGGCGAATCCTTGTACTGATTGTATATTTTTCTAGTGAAATACTTAGCATAATGGCTAAGGAGTGGACGTAGATCTATTTGGATCGAACCACTATAAATCTTGTGTTCATTAACTGTTTTATTATTTACTGTTTAAGCTGATTTGAAACCTAGCAACAGAGTTGCTAGTGTATATCTGAAAACTAACTTAAAACATAACTTGAGCTAAGAAACATTTTGTAAACAACGATAAGTGTAAGTGACGAATATTTATTCCGCTGCATTTCGTGTTAAGTTGTATTCACGACGACTCTGATATTTGAGGACCAACAACTAACTTACCCCTTAATACTCCCTTTGATTAGTCCCTTGACATTTGGATAGATTGGATAGAGGAAATGAGTATTTTATTAGTGAGTGTGGGGCGGTGTGAGTATCATTTACACCTCCCATTTAATCAAAATATTATTTTCTTTATTTCAATATAATATGAAACTTAGAAATATTTAAAATTTATAAATGAATAAATCAATTCACTGATAATTCATATACTTAATATATAAAATCATGAGAATATTTAATTACATTTTTTTAATGAATTCTTGATAAATCCTTTAAAAAATGTTAGAGGTATACACAATTTAATTTATATTTCAAATATAGTGGAAATATTTTTAAATACCCATTTTTATAAAACACATATCAAACCCACTTTTTATAATATAAAGTAAAAATGAGAAACAATAATGAATTTCGAATATTATATTAATTTTCTATTTTTTTCTCCACACTTGATTAAAAAAATTAAATTTAAACTTAAAAAAATTAGTGTCCGATAACCGACCCAGACCCAAAAAATTAATAATTAGATTTATATTCAAAATTGTGTTATGAGAAATTAGATTAAAGCATAAAGATTAAAAAATTTAACATAATGCTTAATTGCTTTATAAATCGTAATTATAAAGCAAAAAAAACATAATCTGGAAAATGTTTTAATCTGAACTTTTTAGATGAATTATGTAAATTCATTCTCATAAATTAATTTTTTGTACGCTCCCTATATATATGCATTGAGTTTTGAGATGAGAGAGAGAGGTTGCTCTGCCTATTTTTGCCAATCTGGGGCACTTACCAACTCCAGCAATCTCCTAAAATGCCATTTGATGCCAAAATAGAAAAAAAAAATGGCATTTGATGCCAAAATAGAAAAAAAAGTACATGCTTTTTGCCAATTGTATTTCCAATTTGTGAAAATTTGAACAGTTTGAGATGTTGCAATATTCACTAATTGCATTCTTTTTTAAACATTTGTTTTCGTTTCTTTTATTTTTTATTTTAAGTTATGTAAATATTAATAATTACTTTAAAGTTAAAAATATTAAAATAAACTAAATACATTAATAACCAACAAAATAATAATTTATAGAAAATAGAATACATTACTAATCAAAAAGCACTCATAATATAAAATGGTTATTTTGGTGAAAATATATTTTATTTATAATTTTATAAAATAATTTATTTAAATTTAATTGTTAATTTTTTATTTGGAATTAAATAATTATAAATATGAAAATAAATGCTAATATATAAATAAAAATATGATATAATAATTTGACTAAGAAAATTAAATAAATAGTAGAAGAATTAAAATAGAATTAATTATTGAGTGAAATATAGAGTTTAGATTAAAAATGAAAACTGAACTGCAAAATAAAATAAAGTGTGCTGCATTTTAGAGTTCCACAAGCTCATTGATTCTTCTACTATTTATTCAATTTTCTTAATCAAATTATTACATCATATTTTCACTTATATATTAGTATTAATTTTCATTTTTCTAATTATCTAATTTCAAATTAAAAATTAATAGTTATATTTAAATAAATTATTTTAATGTTTTTACTTTAAAATAATTATTAATATTTACATAAATATTTAAAATAATGAAAAAAATAAACAAATGAATGAAATAAAAATTACAAGAAAAAACAAAATATAAGATAAAAGTAAAGAAAGAAAGAAGAAAAAAATGCAATTTGGTGAATAGTTCAACCTCGAAAATGGAGGTAAACTATTCATGTTAAGAGAAGAATGAAAATGGCAAAATAAGAATGTTGCTGGACTTCATTTTTTTTGCATTTTGCCATGATTGTTGGAGATGGAGATGGTAAGCTACTTATTAAAATCAAAAATTTCAACCCTTTTTTTAAATTATTTTTTAGTTTCTTTTTGTTTGTCTTTTCAAATGACTTGCCTCAAGAAGTCATATTTTTAATTATAATCTAAGTTCTGACAGTATCCCTCCTATCTGGGTTTTTATGCTCTGACAGATCCCCTCGTATCTGGGTTATTACAAAGAATCTACCAGCCCTCGGCCGGTAATAATTGCTCCTTATTCACGCAATTACTCCTTATTCACGCAATTACTCCTTTTTTATTAATTAATTATAAATTATATCCCCTCCCAACAAAATTCCCATTAGCTACCTACAAGGAAGGAGATCCCGATCCGGAAGAAGATAAGATCCTCTGGAGGAAAAAGATGTTGTGCGACGCGTCACCCCATTTTTAATTTTTATTTTATTTTATTATTACTTTTTAAATTTTGTTTTAAACTAATAACTATCAATTACTATTAGAACTGCATTTAGTTTCAACTGATTATTCAAGTTAATATTTTTTGTTTTAATTTTTTTATCTTTTTTCTTCTTCCAAATTCTTATTTCTTTTTAAATTTTATTTATTTCATTATGAGAGTTGAATCCTTACAAATTATTTGATAGATTTTTATACATAATTAGTATTTTTTTAAGCTAACTACTATAATATATTTATTATTTAAATCTAGTATAAAATCAAAAAAAAAAAGATTTTTGGCGGTATGAATTGATAGACTATTTTTTTTCATATATTATATAGGCGCGAGTCTGACATTTAGACTACCCAACTATAATAAAATATTGATATCTTACATCCACATCACAACTTACAATCTAATACTCCCTCCATCCCGGCTGAATTGTCCCGGGTTGACCGGGCACAATAACCAAGGAGTGTGAGTGTAAAGTGAGTTGAGTGAAATTAATATATTATTGTTGAGTGTGAAAAAATTGTCTAATGGGACAATTGAGGTTGGACGGACGAACAATTGAGGCGAGGGAGTATTATTTACTTGACATTATTTACTTGACCCCTTCACTGACGCACCTAACTTTTTTATTAAAATATTAATTTTCACTATTTCAATATAATATATAAAATACTTTAATTTCATAAAATTATAATAAATAAATTATTATGTACTAAGAATTCAGAATTTATTTATAAAACAAATAAAAATTTATATTTTAAATCTATCTTAAATTAATATTTATATTAAATAAATTTTAAGCAAAAAGTTTATTTAAAGAATAATTGGTTCAATTAAGATTATACATTTTTTGCTTTTAAATTATTTTATGAATCTAAATAAAAAATTTAAGAAATAATAAAGAGGGAAATAAATATCCAATCTTAAAAAAATATTAGATAACTAATAAAATTATAACTTCATATTCCTAATTTAAATATTATAACCCGAAAATTCAAAAACAATATTTCACTTTAAAATATCATATTATAACTAATAAAATTATATATATAATATTAATAAATATTCAATTACTTAGTTTTTTCATCAATATTAAAAAATAATATAACTATAATTTATTATGTCTAGTATAAAAAATGATAGAAATAAAAAATAATAGGAGTTAACATTAACATGTGTAAAAACTTTAATTTATAAAGCTTCCACAACTTAA
This sequence comes from Plectranthus barbatus, assembly GCA_026898455.1. Lineage (NCBI taxonomy): Eukaryota > Viridiplantae > Streptophyta > Magnoliopsida > Lamiales > Lamiaceae > Plectranthus > Plectranthus barbatus. The sequence goes on from JAPKLW010003310.1 coordinate 22,536, forward strand.
ATGATAAAATAAAAATGTACTTTTTTTAAAAAAAATGGATTTGATAAGATATAATGATTTTGATGGAAAAGTAACATATGATATTATCATTTTCTTATATTATTATTATTATAAATGAAACATATATTGAGATAAATGTATAATTAACAAATTTAATTACATTTAACTAAATTTACACTAAAGCCTAAATATCTTATTTTAAATATATTTCAATCTACAAATATTATTTATAGTGAAAATATCTCAATATTTAAAAAAATCCAAATTATTGCCAATAACATTATTTACTAACTTGAAGAATAACATGTACTTCGATTATATGAGATAAATAGAGAATTTTTTTTATGTTTTGAAATAATCAATATGATATAGTTTAACAAAGATATTATAAGTAGTTTGTTTAAAATAGAGTACTTTCATAGCCAATTAGTTGTATGTGAGTAATAGAAGAGAAAAAATCAAAATTTTCAACCCTTTTTTTAATTTATTTTTAGTTTCTTTTGTTTGTCTTTTCCAAATGCCTTGCCTCATGAAGTCATATATGGGTTTTCTTACAAAGAATCTTCTGACAGTATCTCCCTCGTTTGAGTAATAATTGCTCCCTTATTCACGTCAATTACTCCTTATTTATTAATTAATTATAAATTATATCCCCTCCCATCATAATTCCCATCGTAATAGCTACCAAGGAAGAAGAAGATCCCCCGATCAGGAAGAAGATCCTCTACTGTGGAGGAGTCACCCCATTTTTAATTTTTTTTATATTTTATTTTTACTTTTTAAATTTTGTTTTAAACTAATAACTATCAATTCATTATTTTATAAGTAAGTTCATATTTTTTTGTTTTAATTTTTTTACTTTTTTTCTTCTTCCAAATTCTTATTTCTTTTTAAATTTTATTTATTAGAGTTGAATCTTAAAAATTATCCATTAAAAAATACGAATCGAACACAAATACGAATCCAGAAACAAAGAAAAAAAATTGATTAGAAGAAATATAAATCAAAATCGAAGAAGAAATTAAATCGCTAAAGAAGAAATTAAATTGCTAAGAAAGAAATAAAAAATGTACTATTTTAGTTTTTTAATAAAAAACAAAAATTATAGTAATAATTAAAGTTGGACCAATCAAGAATCCTGACTTCCAATTTCACATCACCAATTAAAAAAAATCTCAAACTCCACTATATATATATATGATCACTACTCAACAGATTTTCATCTTCAATATCACCTCTAGATCTACTCCCAAAGTCTAAAAACTATGGACTCTTCCTCGAGTTCTTACCGAAGATGCAGAGACGTAACTTCAGCGGCGACACGCAGCTCCGGTGAGGAGAAGAACAAGAAGAAGAAGGGCGGCTCCGCAGTGAAGCTGTCGACCGATCCTCAGAGCATGGCGGCGAGGATTCGTCGCCTACGTATCAACGACCAGGCAAAGACTCTGCAAAGCATTGTCCCCGACGCCGGTGAATTGGACATGGTTTCGTTGCTGGAGCAGGCCATACTGTATATCAATTCTCTCGAAGACCAGATTCATCACAACAGCGTCACGATCAACTTTGTTGATCATCCCTCAGTTTCTGCTGCTCAGCCAAAGAATTGCGATGTGACTCCGTTTCCTCCTCAGGGTTTGGACATCTGCGTTGAGATTTACTCGGTGGATCAACTTCTGGCAGAGTGCAGCAAGTTTGACTTGCCGAAATCTTAGTTTTCTGATTGAAGAGGAGGGGGCTATGCAAAGCATTTTTTTTTTGTCTACGTAGCTCTCCCTCGAAAATTATGTGTGTCTAAGACTTAGGTTAACTGTTATGTATTTTGGTGTTATGTATTTGGGTATTTTGACTGCTTGTATAAACTATGAAGGGAAATGAATATTGTAATTACAATTATGAATTTCAATGCTTTTTGTTACAGCACTTCTACAAAACGAAATCAAGACAGATATTTAATGTAGAAAATGTTAAGGAATTTATTATCCAAAATCTTAAATAAAAATAAGTAAAGAATATCAACCTATGAACTCAAAATAATGAGCATATTGCAAACAAATAAAGATGAGTGAATGTGGGATAAAATCCTATGAACTCAAGTTTGGAGGTGAATTACATTGAGGATAACATAAAAATTAAATTTTTTTTTAATTAATAAAAAGTTAATGTAAACATTCATGGATTATAATCAAAACTGTAATTTAGCATTGCACTTTTACTTTTTTGCATTTTTAAAAAAATTATGCACATAAAAACCTTCATTTTTAAATGTATGATTGTAATGCAATTAAAAATTTGAGATACATTTTAATAAAAATTGTATTTATAAAATTATTCCACGGTGTAATTCTAGTTAATATTCTTTCAAGAAATTTAATATCCAAAATCTTAAATAAAAATAAGTAAAGAATCTCAACCTATATACTCAAAATAATGAGCATATTGCAAACCAATAAAATTATATACTACTTTTAATATTTACAAATACAAATTTCAATTAAAATATTGCAGATTTTGAATATTCTTAATTGAATTGTATGTTATTATCAGTAAATATGAATCATCTAAATTATTATCAATAAATATGAATCATCTAAATTATGTGTGTAATCAGTGAAATATAAATTGGAGATAATTTTATAAAGTTTGACACAATGTTAACTTGTGTCATGTATTAGATCGACTCTTCGTAGGAATCGAAACTGGTTGAGCTCCCCAAACTTTAAATGATCTTAAAAGTCTGGTCTAAAAAATATTAATCCGACTTGCCGTCTTTGTCTCTATTCGTGAGTTGGAACCTTGTTGTGAACTTATCTTGTAGGTTTGAGAAAGATCAAGCTAGTGTCTTCCGCCAATTCTTCTGAATGCTAGTTCCAAATTGGTAGCCAGTTTCAGTTTGTCTTGAATATTGTAACTCAATAACTAACTAGAACTATTTTAGAGACTCTCTAAACTGGTTAATTCTATGCAATTTGACACATCAAAACAATCAAAATAAGGTAAGATTGCTTCCTAACACGATGTTTGAAGAACATAATTTCAAAATAATTTTATAAGTAATTATTATTCAATTTTCTATGTTATTATTTAAATTTAATTATATCTTGATTATTGAATATATATAAATTACAAAACTATAAACTACCGAGATATTGAGAAAATATAAAATAGCTTGTTGATAATTAATGGAAATAATTGTATATAATTATAAGATATGAAATTGAAAATAAGATCGGACATATTTATAAGAGAAAATTGATTATAATTATTAGTATTAATTAATATTAAATGAAATAATAATCTTCTTAATGAAATAATCATTTTATTTAGTAACTACTTATTAATTTTAGTATTATTGTAGATTTGTTTTATTATTATTAGTTTAGCATTTTGTTAAACACTTGACATTACTTATTTTATAAATCACTAATTTCATATAATTAGTGGCCACCAATACTAGTATTAATTTTATACCAGTAACATTAATAAATTTTTTCAATATGAACCAATAGACCCGTTCCCAACTTTAGATTTTCGGTTTGTTGCAAAATATTATGGAAATTGTTTGCCCAAAAATATGGAAATTATTGTGCAATATTTTTGAACAATTTTTAAAATTTGTTCCAACATTTTAAAAATAATTTTGAAATGTATCAGAAATATTACTTTAAAGCAAATTTATTTTTCATCAAATTTTGAACAGTAAAATGAAGATCTACTATTTATTATCAAATACTTAATGTAAAATATATTATAATTTGAAAAATATTAAGAATGATAATTATTAGCACACCTTTGAGAAGATCAACAGATTGATACTTTATTGATAGTTGAGCAAATTTATCGGTAATTGGAGAAGTGTATATATTTGGAGGAAAAGGGTAAAATAGTAAAAGAATATTAAAATTTTTAGTAGGCAACTTCTAAAAGCTTAAGAAAATGGAATCTGGTTGGCTAGAATCTGGCCATTTAGCAGTACCCTTGAGAAAATGGGTAAAGATAAATTTGTTGGGCTCTAGAAAATGCATAGGAAAAGAAGAAATCATTTATGAGGAGGGATTTTATTAATAGTCACATAATTGGCGAAAATATATATTAAGATTTTATTATAATAATTGTCTTACTGTTTCACTTTATTTCCATCTCCAAAACATATTATATTGAACTGAATTAAAATTAGTAATATCATAATATAATTATCTATAATATTGAGACAAAGTATATAATTACACATAATAACATTATAATTATCTATGATACGTAGAAAATTGAGATATTATAGCAAAAAAATCATAATTATCCGTATTGTATTTGTAAAGTAAATAATAATTATCTTTATTATTATAATGATGAGATAATCATTTATAGTATTGAAATGTGATATATATGATTAATAATTTGTAATATTTAGTATTAATATTAATTTATAAAATGATAAAATAATTTGTAATATTGAGATGTAACATACAATACATATTATAGTAAATAATGATATAATATTGTGTTATTAAAAATTTTAGTTTATAACATAACATAACATCCATAAATATACTAAAGCAAAAAGTCTGTTTCCGCCTTATCAATGATTTTATGAATTAAGTTTTTTCTAATATTTTTATTTTAAAACCATACTGAAATAAACCCAGTTTATTTTTAAAAATGAATTCAATTTTAAAAATCTTAATTAATCCAAAAAAAAATTAAATGCTCTAATGTTTTATCAAATCACACCAGTTATACAACTTAATTGAAAAATTGAAGTTGAGGAAAAAAAAGAAAAAGAAAAGGAAGTAATTAAATTTTGATAGTAGAAGAAAATAAATATTACAAAATATAATGCATAGATAAATAAATATATTTTTTTGTGGTGAATTAAAAAAATGGGACACGACAATGAAAAAAACTTAGAGATTTGAATTTTCGAAAGACCTCTAAATCTAAACTAATATATCAAAATTAATTAATTAATTATTATAATTAAAAAAATAAATAATTTTTATTAATTTATCAATGGATATCCATTTATTGGATTATCGGATCCGTATACAATTCGAATCTGAATTTTTCGTGTCCTTATAGTCTCGTAAGAATCCATATCTGATAAGCCTCAAACTGTAGCCATTATTATCGTGTGAATTCGTGTGGATTATCGGATCAAACATTGCCACCCTACGTCCACTGCTATACGTTTCCAATTCGCAAACATTTATGTCTCATTAATAATTCCATATCCGATAAGCCTCAAACCTGTATTGGATTATCGGATTGGATCAAATATTGCCACCTACGTCCACTGCTATACGTTTCCAATTCGCAAACATTTATTTCTCATTAATAATTTATTCTAAAACTTATCCATCACTCATTGTTTATGATACCAAATGAGTTTGTTCATCTTCATCTCAACATTATGGCAAAACTATACAGCGAGAAGGGGGTAATGGTGAGGCCCCTCAATGAACTAATTAAGGGTCGGGATATTTTGGTTTAAGATAATTTTTCCTTCCATCTAACTTTTGTTTGATAGCTAATCTATATGTTCGTTTTGTTATTCGACTTTGTCATTCTCAACCATGATGACATTAAATTTCCACATATAATTAGATCTATGAGATATCCTCATCAATTTGTAAAATTATACTTCATTTAATATATACTCCCTCCATTGTCCACATTTCCTTTTCGATATTAGTCAACATTCTAAAATAGCAAACTCTCCACACCCATCAATAAAATATTCATCACACTAACACCCGTGCCCGGTCAGTCAAATCCAATCTGACCGGGACAGAGGGAGTATTGTTTTAAGAATATCACATTTACTTTTGGTTATGACATCATCACCTTTTTTCTTGTTTTTTTCGGCTTCCCTATAATCTCTTCTCTTCAACCTAGGCTTCAACAATCTAATCTCATAATTCTCATTTAGTGCAATATACCCTATCTTTCTTCTCCTCCGTCTCTCTTTCCATTTTTTTTTCTTGATCTACAGAACAGTGCCGAGCTAATTGTAAATCATTTGTAGCAGAAAATTGATGAGAGAGTTATACATACTATAGATGTCTACAAATTTACAATATTTTGACAAATCCGCTAGAAATAAGTAATACAATGTATCTAGATTTGACAGTGCTTTTATGACCAAAACTTGGGGCTTAGCTTTGACGATGAGAGAGAATATCTTCCTACTCCTTTCAATTTACAACAATACATCGAGGATTTTTGCTCGCATACTTAAAAGTTCGTGCTTTCATGCTTAATTTGTTAACTTCACCTCTTCCATTCTGATTTGACTTTAGAATGCACACGACTCTTCTTCCTCTTTATTGATATGGGTTTGCCTTGCGGTGATTGCTGGAACAACGGTGGTGCACAGTGGCGGATCCATAAATTTTTTATGAGGGGGCTAAATTTTTTTTTGCCTTCATCGAACAACTTTAACCCCTTCGAATCATATTTTTTCTTCTTATTTTCATTCATTTTATCTTAATTACGAGGGGGCTAATAAACGAAAAAAATTCCGGCTAGGGGGCCTGGAGCCCCCCTAGCCCCTTATTAGATCCGCCCCTGGCGGTGCATGGACGAAAGCTCCATTGCATGGTTTGATGTTCTAGTGGAACGGAACATCTATAGGAATGCTGAGACGATGAGAAAATGAAAGCTCTTATCATGAATTTCTGTTCACAAAGGCAAATACCCAATTTAATTGCAATAGATTTATTTATAGCTCCAAAACTTCTAGATTTGAAATTGAATTTCAAAATGAGATTTTAATAAATCACGAAACCTATTATGTCTCTACCATATTTAATGAACTTGGTTTCTAGTTTATTTTTTATTTTACGGACTGAATATTGATGTATCTTCTTGTTACAATTTTTAATTTTTGGTGTTGCAAACAAAATCGAAAATTTTGATTTTATGTTACATGTTTTGTTACTAAAACTTGGAGAATCGTATACATAAATGTCAATTGAAATTTGTCGGATTTTGTGGAACCTTATGAGGATTTAGCGGAACAAAATTATAAAATTTTCAGTTTCATGTGAAAATATTTTCTTAGATTTTGACGAATTCGACTAATGTTTTATTAACATTATTAGCATTGGTTGGATATTTTTATGACTATTTATCCCGCAATATTTACCGGCAACCTTTTATGAATAATTAGTTTATGAATGTTCGGGCCATTTATATATAATAGATTATTAGCATATAAAAAGCTTATTTAGTGGGACCAAATTTTGAATATAATAATAATAAATCAATTACTTTGGTATATAAAGGAATCTGATTAGATTAATATATGAGTCTCTGACATTATTGCTGCATAGTTTTCAAGCATATTTATGCAATTAAAGATTCATAAATTATAATAATTATTAACGGAGATACGCATCAAGATACGCATGTACAAGATATACCCATATCTCATTAGGGTTTCCTATAGAATAATTATCTTTATAGATTTATTCATATCTTGTATGTATCTTTATAGATTTATTCATATACCTCTCTATATATATGTGATTAAAAATACAAGAATTCATTGAGGCAAATATTGTTGGTCTATCATGGTATCAGCCTAACCTCGATCTCTCTCGTTCGTTTCTCTCGCTCTCATGGCCGACGCTGTCTTCTACCAACTATCTCCTATGGCGTGGTCAACTCGTTCCCCTTCTTTGTTGCCAAAACCTACTTGGCTATGTCGAAGGGTCTACACCCTCGCCTCCAACCACGCTTATCTCGGCTGCCGGCGACTCCACCACGAACCCCGCCTACCTTTCTTGGTGTCAACAGGACCAAGGCCTTCTCAGTCTACTCCTATCCACCCTCACCAAAGAAGCTATGGCCGAAACTCTCGGCTGCACATCCTCCCGCTCCGTCTGGCTCGCTCTTGAGTCGGCGTTCAGTTATAAATCAAAAACTTGAGAAAACAACTCAAGGACGACCTTCAACTTATGAAGAAAGGTTCTCGGTCTTTCAAAGAGTACGGTCGTCACTTCAAGTCGATCTGTGATCAACTTGCGGCTATTGGTCGTTCGGTTGATGATACGGACAAAGCACACTTGTTTCTTCGTGGATTACGACCATCCATCGTCAACTTCTCTGCCGCCCAGATGGCACTACCCACCGTTCCTTCATTCAGCGACCTGCTGGCAAAGGCCGAGAGTTTCTCACTATTTCAAGATTCTCTCGACTCATCGTCACCTTCTTCCGTTGCATTCTACAGTCAGCAGTCCTATTCCTCTTCTGGTCGCGGTATTCTTGGCTCGGCACCTTCTAACTCTCAACCGCAACCCTCTTAAAACAAGCAACGTGGTGGCAAACACAAGAAGCAGTATCGCCCCCCACGCTACCAAATCTGCAGGATTGATGGACATTACGCTTCGGATTGTCCACAGCGCTATGCTCCGAAGCCGGTCTCTCATCTAGCCAAAGCTCTCTCTACCAACTGTTCCATCTCGGCTCCGGACCACTCGGACTGGTACCTAGATACTGGTGCTTCAGCTCACATGACTGCTTCTCCCTCCACCCTAGATACTATATCTCCCTACTCTGGTTCAAATCAAGTGGTTGTAGGTAATGGGCAGAAACTATCTATCTCCCATACCGGTAACGTCAATCTCTTCGAATCTCTCTCCCTTTCTGATGTTCTTGTTGTTCCTGCTCTTACTAAAAATTTGTTATCTGTTAGCAAACTCACCGCTGACTTACCCTTTAATGTTCTTTTTTCCAATAATTTTTTTCCTTGTCCAGAACCGCAATACACACCACATCCTAGCCAAGGGTCATCGCAGAGCCGACCTTTATGTTCTGGATAGTGTCTCCAGCTCTCTTCGCCTCTACATCCAAGGAGCCCGTGACAGCTTCCATGGATCTATGGCATGCTCGATTGGGTCATGTTTCTATTGAGTCTTTGTTATCTCTTTGCAAGTTCGGTCATATTTCTCTTTCCAATAGGTCTTTATCTTCAACTATTTGTCGCTCTTGTCAAGCTGCAAAGAGCACTCGTCTTCCTTTTCCATTAAATGAAAAACGGTCTTCACGACCTCTTGATTTAGTACATTGTGATCTTTGGGGACCTGCGCCCATTATGTGTAATGATAATTTCCGTTATTACGTTATATTCATTGATGATTTTTCTCGTTTTACTTGGTTCTATCCACTTCACCATAAATCTGACTTCTTCAAAACTTTAAAAATTTTCACTGTATTGGTTGAAAATCAGCTATCTCGCTCTATCAAATCTTTCCAATCCGATGGTGGTACTGAATTTACGAATCATGCAGTGTGAAATTTCTTTCAAGAAAAAGGAATTCACCATCGTTTCTCTTGTCCATATACTCTTGCTCAAAATGGCAGGGCCAAAAGGAAGCATCGGCACATCACCGAGACAGGTCTGACGAACCTCTTTCACGCCAACCTTCCGTTGTCTCTTTGGGTAGATGCCTTCAGCTCAGCCGTTTATACCATTAATCATCTCCCGTTGCCTATATTAAATGGGGCGTCCCCTTATCAGGTACTCTACAATTTCCCTCCTTCCTACACTCTCTTTTGTCCTTTTGGTTGTCGCGTATATCCCTGTCTCCGTGATTACGCCTCAAACAAATTCTCTGTTCGTAGTCTACCCTGTGTCTTTGTAGGTTACTCTTCTGCTCACAAGGGTTTCAAGTGCCTAGTTCCTATCTATTCACGCATGTACATAACTCGCCATGCACGTTTTGATGAGGCGCTATTCCCTTTCCAATCACCATCCTCACCCGCCTCCCATCCCGATCATCTTACTGTCTCATCCTTCGTCGAGCCGCGTCCGAACACACCTGCAGCTCCTACTTGTCAAAGCCGACCCAAGCCCCCTCCATCTACATCCACGTCCTCTCGCACACCATGCACCTTATGTTCGGATCCTGAACCGTTGCCTCGCATCGAACAACCTCATAACCCTCCTCCAGCTATCCAAATTCAGCTAACTCACCCCATGATCACTTGGGCAAAAGCTGGTATCTTTAGACCACGATATGTTGCAAATTTTGCTAACACTGCTCTTCATGTTGCTCTTTTGTCTAGTTCCGAGCCTCGTGGTTTCAAATCTGTAGCTAAACATTCCCACTGGATGGCGGCTATGGAAGAAGAAATGACTGCCCTTCGCAACAACAACACATGGACACTTGAGCCTCGTCCACCCAATGTCAACACCATCGGCTCTAAATGGGTTTTTCGCACAAAATATCTTCCTGACGGTTCCATTGATCGCCACAAAGCACGACTAGTGGCTCAAGGATTCACTCTACTTCCGGGTCGGGATTTCTCTCATACCTTCAGCCCTGTCATCAAGGCCACGACAGTTCGAGTGATTCTCACCCTTGCCGTGCATCACAACTGCCCCCTACATCAACTGGATGTCAAAAATGCCTTCCTCAATGGGCGTTTGTCATCCCCTGTGTATATGGAGCAACCGCCCGGATTCAGTGATGCTCAGTTTCCAAACTATGTTTGCAAGCTATCGAAGGCACTATATGGGCTAAAGCAAGCACCACGCGCTTGGTTTCAAAGACTCAGTGATTACTTAATTCGTATTGGTTTCTCCTGTAGCAAATCGGACACCTCTCTATTTATTCTCCACAAGGCCGACATCATCATGTATCTCTTGGTGTATGTGGATGACATTATTCTGACAGGAAATAATCCATCTTGTATCTCGCGCCTCATCTCCAACATGAATCATGAATTCTCCATCAAAGATTTGGGACGTCTAAATTATTTTCTTGGCTTAGAGATAACTTACACTACCGATGGCCTATTTCTCTCACAGGCAAAATATGCGAGAGATATTCTTACTCGATCAGATCTGCTGGATTCTAAATCAGTCGCCACGCCCCTTGCCGCTGGAATAACTCTTCAGTCTGAAGGTCAGTCTTTCGCCGATGTAATTAAATATCGCTCTCTAGTGGGTGCCTTGCAAAATTTGACAATCGCACACCCAAACCTCTCTTTTGCCGTCAACCTAGAAAGCCAATATCTTCACTCTCCAACCGACGAGCACTATCAGACTGTAAAGAGCATTCTACGATATATTAAGGGAACCATCAATCATGGGTTGATATTTTCTCGCAGCTCGGATTGTGGCCTCGTCGCTTATTCCGATGCTGATTGGGCACGTTGTCCAGATACACGACGCTCCACATATGGCTATGCTCTGTTTCTTGCAGGAAACCTTGTCTCCTGGAGTGCCAAGAAACAACCAACTGTCTCACGGTCAAGTTGCGAATCCGAATATCGAGCTCTTGCGAACACTGCGGCTGAAGTCATGTGGCTATCTAACTTACTTTCAGAGCTTCAAATTAAGCTTCCACGACCGCCGTCCATATTTTGTGACAACAATAGTGCCATCTTTCTCACACAAAATCCTGTGGCGCATAAACAAGCAAAGCATATTGACCTTGATTATCATTTTGTTTGTGAGCTAGTCCTTGGTAATAAGCTTCGAATAGAGTTCGTTCCAACTACACAGCAAGTTGCAGACATTTTCACCAAGGGTTTTCCGCGGCCTCTCTTCGAATTCTTTCGGAGCAAGCTTCGAGTTGTCAGTTTCCCACAATCTCGCTCGAGGGGGGATATTAATGGAGATACGCATCAAGATACACATGTACAAGATATACCCATATCTCATTAGGGTTTGCTATAGAATAGTTATCTTTATAGATTTATTCATATCTTGTACCTCTCTATATATATGTGATTAATAATACAAGAATTCATTGAGGCAAATATTGTTGATCTATCACATACCATGTAACATCCCACCCCTCGGGTCCGACGATGTCAGGGCCTGCAGTCCGATGCACCCCAACCACATCTCCAGTTTAGCTTACGGGCACCCCCATTTCACTAAACCTGGAAGGTTGTTGGTAGAAGGGATCGAACCCATCACCTACCCTTTAACACCAAACCTTAAGGGTAAGATGTCACCACTTGAGCTGAAATCTGTAACACCCCCTTCTAGCCTTCCCAACAAGAGGCGAGTTACAGTCATGGGTTTTCAATATCAAATCAAATTTAATAACAATGAAAATAAACTTTAAATAATTTCCATAGAAGTAAACGTTAAAATTTCAAAAACAATTACAATGGGAAGGAAAACAACTGATCAGAGTTGTGCAACGTGTGTGTTAAGCGTGGTGTGATATGCATATGAGGATGCATATCACAGAACCTCTTCTCAAAATCCGTACAAGCAGCTCTGCCTTTACACCCTGCACCTCCTCATCCTTTGCTTGCAACCTGCACGTTTTAGAAATAACGCGAGGGGCTGAGTACTTTCGTACCCCGTGGAAATATGCCCAAAAACTACAGTTATAGATATGAAAGCTATGCATACACACACAAAGATGAACATGGGGTTTTATTGAAAGTAACCATGTCATCCAAAACCTTTTGTTTGCTCGAGCTAACTACAATGTTAACATATTTGTTTAATCGTTGTGTAACTGGAAATTTGACCTATTTCCAAGTTACGATAAACAGATGGGAATAGACGAATCACTCCACCCACTATCATCAATTTAAGCACAAGGTTTCAGTATCACACTGTTTTGGAACACGTTCGAGTTAGTTTATATTTCATCATAGTTCATCGTAAGGTTTGCTGATCTTAGAAGTTAGGTTTGCCAACCTTTTATTTCACAGATTATCGAGATTGGCTCAAGTACCAGTTTGGCCTCGGTCCTTATCTTTTAATCAATCTCTCTGTTGATGGGAATCAACCAGAGGAACAGATATGCAACACAAACATTTTATGCATAGCAATCTCTTAAAATAAAACATTTTTCACATGCTTTTGAAAACAAAACGCATTTGGTTTTATACGGAAAATAATTCCCACCTGGAGTATGCTTTTCCAACAAATGTCTTCTCGTTAATGTGGTTGAGCTTAATTCTCCTTTATCTCAATCTCCTACAACCATAATAATATTCAACTAATTAGGATGGACATTCTAGGACAAAATTCTACTTCACAAATTCCAACTAACACATACTTCACCATCAATCCGTATGATTCAAACTTCGATCAATAAGCCTCAACCTTTGGTAAACAATATTAGTCATATCCCAACTCTAAATTCATAAACCCTCATTATACTCATACTTAATCATACTTCAATTTTTCATCAAACTTAATAAATCAAATTCTAATTTCCAACTTCATGAATCACCCTTGTTTTACCCTTACTATGTCCCTAAATTCATGTATTAAACTTAGGAATTTGAAATAACTCGAAACGGAATGAAAACAGGTCAAAAATCACATTTTTAGAAAGGGGCCGCAGCCCGTCCCGAACGGAATGAGTCCATCCCGAACGGAATGGACAACTTAGCAAATAATTCCCCTTGGCCGTGCTTCATCCCGAGCGGGACCCACCCATCCCAAACGGGATGGGGGTCCTGCTCCTGCACGCCTGCTCGAGACTCATCCCGAGCGGAATGCTTCCGTCCCGTTCGGGACGAGTCGTCTTCTCCGACGAACTCGCCGGTTTCCACCCTGAAACTCGACATATTACCAGATCTAATCATCCAATTACACATGCAATCACATAAATCAACTCCCTAGACCACGAGGAATTCAAATATAGCATCTAAGCACCGAAAATCACGAAGAAATCGAAGATGAAGAGAAGCTCATCGGAGCTCCTCCCTCTCACGGCGGCGGGGTGATTTCCGGCAACCAAATCAACTTTTCAAGCTACCCGAATGCTCCCTACACGATGGGGAACACGAATCTAACATCAAAACATGGATTAATGGTCGGAAAATCGAGATTCGATCGAAAACCCGCGAATTTAAACCTCAAAATTTACCTCAACTTCTCTCTTCGATAACTCTCTCGTTTCTCGTCCCCTCGGAGCCCACGAGTACTCAAATTGAAGCTCGAAGATCGTACTACAAGATGGTGGTGGTGGCTGGTCCGATGTCGGCTGGTGTTGGCCGGAAAATGGGCCGGAAGTTGTCTGATGGGGATGGGGTGTTGGGGTGGGTTTTTGAAGAACTCTCACACACTCTCTCTAACTCAAATTGTGAAGGTGTTGGAATGAGCTAGGTCTCTCCACATATATTTGTCTAAATTATTCCAACATTTCAAAATATAATATACCTATATGTATATATATGTTGGTATATTATTACAATTTCCATTAATCCACTTAATATATAAAAATATGTATTAACATATTTCTTATACATCTCCATAATTCCCTTGTATTTATTCCAACTCCAAGTAATACATAAAAATTATTTCACTTCTCCAAAATTCTCAATAGATCTTGATAGTTTCTCCAAGATTTAAAATATAACCAAGCTCAAATCAATTTAGCTTCTCCAATTATAATCTCCCAATTTCTTTCATAATTCATAACTCATGAATTATCCACTTCATTATCTCAATACAATTCCATAATAGATTTTCCCATCTCATTCCTTTTAATCCAACTCCATAATAATATTTTAAATTTCTACATTCAACAATGATATAAATACGCACAAATTGAGGATAATTTACTTTATTAATTCCGAAAAATCCCTACAAAGTCGAACAATTCACGGGGTATTACATACCACTAATTAAGCATACAATAAATAAAATGGAAACCGTAACCTTTTTTTTATTTTCCCATAATTGGTCTAATGTATAGGCAATAATAGTTTTACATATTTAAATATTTTATTATTTTATTGTGTAATATGTTTATATTTAATTTATTTTTTAATAAACTAAGTTGATTTTATACTAATGTTTTATGTTTTTAATCCTAATTTTGCACTTGCTATTATCATGTCCAATTACCTAATATATGTATAGTATTTATGTATTCATTTACCGTGGGAATTTCAATTATTTATATAGTATTTGTCATATTATATTCACATATATTACTTTAATTAATTTTGTAATACCCCGTGTATTTAATTTTGAATTTGTATCAGTTATTCAGGAAAGAAGGTGCAATTGACAAGTATTTGAAGTTGTTAATTTTGGATTGGAGAAATAACATTAAGTTGGTAATTATATGGGGAGAATTATCAAGAAATTAAGGAAATATTAAGTATTGGGGAATAGAATTTTGGAGGTTATTGCATGTATTTTTGGACTTTTGTAAAAAAATTGGAAGTATTAGGTTGGATTATTGTAAAAATTATATAATTAGACATAAATACTTACATATATATATATATATATATATATATATATATATATAAATACTTATATATATTAATGTGGAAAAAAATATATAATATATATATATATATACCATATATTATAATATTTCATACCATATATTATAATTTAGAGAGAGAAATAGTGAGAGCAAACCCATCCCGAACCCCATTCCCGTCAGCCTTCTTCCGACGGATTTTACGGCCGACTCCAGCCACCATCCGGCGAACCACCACCATCATTGCATAGCTCTCGCGCCGAGCTTCGATTTGAGTACTCGTGGGCTTCGAGAGGACGAGTAACGGCCGGGATATTGCAGAGAGAAGTTGAGGTGGGTGTGTAGAGCATTTTTGAAATTTCTTGAATTAAATCTTGTTATTCCGACCGAATTCCGTTGTTTTAACCTTAGATTTGTACTCCACATCGTGTAGGGAGCATTTGGACGTTGAGAAAACTACATTTGGATGCCGGAAATCGCCAAGCGCCGCCGTGTGTGGAGGAGTTCCGGTGAGGTATTTTGTGTCCCCATTTTTCGTCGTATTTTTGTGTTTTGAGGGTATATTCTTATTCCTTGTAGTCTAGGGAGTCCAAATATATGTTTGCATGTGTAATCGGCCGGCGAAATCGCGAGATACGGCGAGTTGCAGGTTCAGCTCCGGCGAAATCGCGAAGAAGACGACCTGTGTCAATCGACACAGGAGTGTGTCGACCGACACAGGGTTTGGCCGAAGGGAGGAGATCGACTCGTGTGTTGATCGACACAAGTCGTGTCGATTGACACGAGGGCATGTCGACTGGTGTGTCGACACACTTGTGTCGACCGACACAATGCTTCGATAGGGAGGTGTTGACCAGGGTTGTGTCGACCGACACAAGCCCCTGTCGATCGACACAGAGCCATGTATCGACCGACACAACTCCTATGTCGGTCGATACAGAGGCATGCGTTTAGCATCCTTTTCACGATTCCAATCTAGTCCTAATTCCTTCCGAGCTTGTTTAATACAAGTAAGATATACTGTCCTAGATTCATTGTACTGACTGAGAACCCTAATGGATTGTAGGGATTTGAACGCAAGGACAGTTGAGCTCAGCCTAGCAAGAAACATCTACTTTAAAAGTCAAGAACGAGGTGGGAAACTATTTCTATAAAAATCAAAAATGCGTGTTTTTATTTTCAAAATGTGATGAAATGTTTTGCTTTGAAATAAGACTGCTATGCATGTTTTGTGCTATTATATCTGACCTCTGTCGTTTCCCATCGACAATAGAGGATAACTAATGAGTTTGGAACCAGGTTCCCATAACTGCGCTAGAACTCAATTAGTAGTGTGGAGTAGAGAATCCATATGATTGGGAATTTGAAGAGATAAGGTGGATGCTTGTTTGTATTTGGATACGGGGATTATGAATGATGAATATTAAACGATCGGGTCTCAAAATGGGTTGCTGAGACTAGTGTAAGGTTTTACCGTAAACCGAATCACCAAAACCAAATGAACCGGATCGGATCTATGGATATTGCTCACAATTAAATTACTCAAAACCCTATCATGCTCCTATGAATTTAATACGAGATTGTGGATTTAGAGATTACCGTAATTCCGTAGGGTCTGTACCGATCTTTTGCATTTGAATTCCAAAATTCAATTCAACCACGCAAATCGAATTTGTCTGCGGAAACAGAAATTAGCAACCCTAATTTCAAGAACAAATTGGAAAATAAAGAAAGGGAAAGAAGAAATCCGTTGTTCTCCAGATCAGGTCTTCAGATCTGTGTCCCGGTGCTGTTCAGATCTACTACTGGTGAGGACTCCGTAGATCTGTGGCTTGAGCAGGACCAGAATTCGAAAATTCTCCTCCTCTCCCTCTTGAAATCGGCGCCCCACTCTCTCTCTTTAGGTTTAGGGTTTTTCAACTCTGTTACAACTTATGAGAGAGAGCTGTCTATTTATAGACCTAGGGTTGGCTCCTGGGCTCAATTCAGCACACTTATTTGGGCCAGACCTGGGACCTAATGCAAATAATAAAGTGGGCCTATAAATTAATTAATTCCCATGTCCACAACCCAGGACACAATTAATTAATTAATATTAATTCTTTTTCACCACAGAATTAATACTGACCTACCCCTTTATTACCACGTTGTGAGAACGGGTTGCATTAATTGAGAATCCCCATATTTAAGGTTACCGAACATTCATTAATTAATCGGAGCCTCTGACAAGCTCCACCTACAATTAATTAATATCTTATTATTCCTGAGTAGTACCACTCAAACCTCATCACTCGTGCCTGAACTTAATCAGCCTGCAGGACTTTGTCACGATGAATGTTATTGAGCTCCTCAGGGAATGTCCCCATCCTATTACTCGGATATGGTTACCTAAGTTCAGTCTCAGGCGGTACTACACGAACTGTTGTTACCCAAGATGCGGATATACAAGCGCGCTGTGTTGGCTCTCCACCATGGCAAGTCAAAGCAACAGTCAACCCGTGCAAACCCCTGAACCTTCGTTAGGGTTTGGACTCTATCAATATAACGAGATCTTTTATTCGCTGATGTCAGACAGACGAATATATCTCACTGCGGTCCATCAATACGCCATCTCTGCGTACCAGCATGTCAAGTAACCAAGACAGACTACTTATTCCGACAATGCTGCAGCCATCCGGACAGACGTATCCTCATACACTGTCTCGGCTGTGATTATGTTTATGTCTCACTAGGTCAAGTGATCATATTGTCTTCTGCGATCTACAACACGCCGTATGATCGTCCCTCTCGGTGAGACAAGAGGATACCATTGTTCATACATGTACGATTGTTAACAGATAGGAGAAATAAACCGTTGTATACACATTGTAATAAATGCTTTCAGTATACAAAACCCATCAATCTCCCACTTATACTCAAAGCATAACTAAGCTATTACAGAGTATACAGTTTGTCTATCTAGTCTGCTGTCTCTAACCACTATCAGTGGTCGACATCCACCTCAGACCCAGCTCACGAATATGTCTTTCGTAAGCCTTCTGTGGCAAGCTCTTTGTAAATGGATCAGCAAGATTGTCAGCAGTGTCAATCTTCTTAATCAGCACATCGCCCCTCGATACAATTTCTCGTATGATATGGTACTTTCTCTCTATGTGTTTGCTTGCCCTGTGAGACCGCGGTTCCTTTGAGTTTGCAACTGCACCAGAGTTATCACAATAAATTGTGATGCTCTTTGGCAAACTCTGAATCACGCCCAACTCTAAAAGGTAGTTTCGGAGCCACACCCCCTCTTTCGAGGCATCGGAGGCGGCGACATATTCCGCCTCCATGGTGGAGTCAGCAATGCATTTCTGCTTTGAGCTCCTCCAAGATACAACTCCACCTCCCAGGGTAAACACATTACCTGAGGTTGATTTCTTCTCATCCTGGTCCCCTTGGAAATCCGAATCCGTATAACCCACAGGGCACAAATCCTCACTTTGATAAACTAGGCAGAAATTCCTAGTTCTTTTCAAATACTTGAGGATATGCTTTACAGCAGTCCAGTGCGCCTGTCCAGGGTTAGACTGATATCTGGCTACCATTCCAACGGCATAACAGATATCTGGCCTGGTACACAGCATCGCATACATGAGACTACCCACAGCCGAAGCATATGGTACAAGACTCATCTCGTCTTTCTCCTGCTGTGTCTGAGGACACTGCCCACTAGAAAGACGAATGCCATGTCGGTAAGGCAACAAGCCTTTCTTGGCGAGTTGCATGCTGAACCGGGCTATCACAGTATCCACATAGGATGTCTGGGATAAGCTCAACATTCTTCTCTTACGATCTCGTAAGATCTTAATCCCAAGAATGTAGCCAGCTTCACCCAGATCCTTCATCTGGAACTGTTCGGATAACCAAACCTTGATTTCGGACATCACTCCCTTGTTGTTTCCAAATAGGAGTATGTCATCAACGTATAGTGCAAGGAAGACCACGCTCCCACTGACACAAAGTCGGTAAACACAACTTTCGTTTTCCAACTGTGCAAATCCATAGGATTTAATCACATCGTTGAAACGTAAGTTCCACGACCTTGAAGCTTGTTTAAGTCCATATAAGGACTTCCTAAGCTTCCAGACAAGATGTTCTTCGCCCTTGCTTATGTAACCCTCGGGTTGCTGCATGTAGATGTCCCTACCTTCTTCAAGGTAACCGTTTAGAAAAGCGGTTTTGACATCCATCTGCCAGATCTCGAGGTCCATATGCGCAGCTATGGCAAGGAGTATCCGGATGGATTTGAGCATGGCTACGGGTGAAAAGGTTTCGTCATAGTCAATGCCCTCTTTCTGACTATAACACTTTGCCACCAGCCTGCCTTGAAAGCCGTAATCTTTCATCCGCCCCTTTCTTTCTCTTGTATACCCATTTGCACCCTATGGCCCTAAAGCCATCCGGCAAATAAGTTTTCTGGTATACATCCATAGCAGTTATGGATTCTATTTCAGAATCCATGGCGACACGCCATTTGGCAACATCCTTGTCCTGCACTGCCTCTTCGTAAGTCAGTGGGTCAGAGTCCTCATGTCCGTCTTCCAGGCTCAAGTCCAAAGACTCACCCACGAACAAGTACCTTTCCAGCTGGAAAATAACTCTCCCATTACGACGAGGCATCAGTGCCGTGTCAGTAGTAGGTGCAGTAACTTGTGGTCCTGCAGCTTGCACTGAAGAACGTGTCTGTGGTGCAGTACCTCTCACAGGTGCACCCACATCTACACGTTCCCCTTCCTTTGGAATTGCATTCTCGTTCTCAATTTCTTGAAGAACGATATCACTCCTTGACCTGTGATTACTCACATACTCATCCTCCAAGAATCTAGCGTTGGTGCTAACAACGACTCTTTGACTCTCAGTACAGTAAAAGTAACCACCTTTCGTTTGTCTGGGATACCCTATGAACAACATTACTTTCGACCTGCTTTCTAATTTATCAGGTTCCTTCGACAGTACGTGTGCCGGATAGCCCCATACTCTAAACTTGCACAAACTAGGTTTGCGACCAAGGAAGAGCTCAGAGGGCGTCTTAGGAACTGATTTAGAAGGCACCACATTCAGCACGTAAGCCGCTGTCTCCAATGCGTAGCCCCAAAACGAAATAGGTAAGCTTGCATAACTCATCATTGATCTTACCATCTCTAGAAGAGTCCTATTTCTTCTTTCAGCTACACCATTTTGCTGGGGAGTACCCGATGTAGTCCATTGGGATGTAATCCCATTTTCTGACAAATACTGCAGAAACTTGTTACCGAGGTATTCGCCACCGCGGTCAGATCGCAGCGACTTGATAGTTTTCCCGACCTTCTTTTCTACCTCAGCCTTGAACTCTTTGAATCTCTCAAAGCATTCAGACTTGTAGCGAAGCAGGTAAATGTATCCGTACCTTGAGTAGTCGTTAATGAAAGTGACGAAGTACTCGTACCCTCCACGAGCCTGCGTGGACATCAGTCCACACAAGTCAGAATGGATCAACTCCAACACATCCTCTGCTCGAGACTGACTAGCCTTGAAAGGCCTAGTTGACATCTTGCCCTCGATGCAAGATTCGCAGACTTGATAAGGTACAGCCCGGACTAGGTCCAATGTACCGTCATCTGCAAGTCTTTGAATCCGCTTCAAGCTGATGTGTCCCAGTCTCAAGTGCCAGAGATATGTAAGATCCTCATTAGAAGAAGTAAGTTTTCTCTTCCTAGGATTATCAATTACGGATGAATTACATGCAATGCTTGCGGACATGTTTTGATCAAAGTAGCATAAAGAGTATAAATCAACAATACATAATGGATGACATTGTTATCTTCAACGATTGAAATCATAAATAACAAACATCCATAGATAGTTGATAAAATTTGTCCTGCCGATAAACCACGGCCCACAAATAAAACTCAAATGTACTTAAAACATCAAAAACATAAGGAAAGGAAAAACTCCATGAGGTTCCGTCATAAAATGTTGCCTTCATCCAGTTTGGTATCTTCTTGCCATCACTCACAAGCCTTATCGGCACAATCCCCTGCAAAGTACAACAACATGATCAACAAGTCAGTGTTTACAGCTCTAGAAGAGCAACAACTAACTCTAATCATGCTTACAGTTATACATGCAAAATGGCATACCTTGTCCCTACGCATTCGGACAATCCACCTTTCCGCAGTCAGCACACTTGTTCTTCTTTGGAGTGACCTTGACTCTCTTCCCCTTCCTAGACTTGCTTTCACTGCCTGCTTTCCTGAACTTGCTCTCAGCACCGTCATCTCCAACCATAGAGGTTGTTGAACCAGTGCTGGAACCAGACATAACAGGTTTCCGTGCTCGCATGGTAGACTGCTCCACTACAAGATCCTCAAGCAGCTCATGCAGAGCATACTCTCCCTTTGCAGCAGCAACTACCTTAAAGTCATTAAAGGATTCCGGAAGAGAATTTAAGATAATATCAATCTCGCCTTGCGCACTGATATTACCACCCCGCACAGTGAACTATCTCATGAGATCAATCACAGACATCATGTGCTCTGTCACCGAACTATTCTCAACCATCTTCTTGCACACAAGATCGTGTACAAGCTTACAGTAAATAGTTTGCTCGACTTTGCCAAAAGCTGTCGAGAGTTCCTTCCAAAGCTCTCCAGCCCTTTCGAGGTGTTCATACTTATGCCTTAATTCTCTAGACAGGGAACGCGTAATGAGCCAGAAGGCTATCTCATCAGCATCCTCCCATCTGTCATAGAATTCAAGCTCAAGTTTGCACATTCCTCTCTCAGAGCGCAACAGTGGATCCATGTAAAGAACATGTGCTTGATTTTCAAGATAAAGGACGTGTTTGATGCAAAAAATCCATACATGGAAGTTCGGACCAGTTAGAGGATTGAGAGCAAGTATATGATCGACAGTAGACATAGACATATCTGTAACAATAAAGAATCTTAAATAAGAACATACATGTTGAACTTCGAAAACAAATGCATTGAAAACCTTTTAATAAATCAAATACAAATGTTTTCCACTAATTGCCCAAGAGTTCCCACCGCAAGCTACACTCGTAGACGTTTACGATGTCACCCTC
>JAPKLW010003311.1:0-15196 GCA_026898455.1 Plectranthus barbatus
AAAGAATATGAATAATGCATGAAAACACCACGGAATAGTCCAATCTACGGTCAAAAGTGAGCAAATCCACATCAGTAAAATGCACAAAACGAGTGTTTATCACCGGATGGCTGCGGCATTGTCAGAATAAGTAGTTTGTCTTGGTTACTTGACATGCTGGTACGCAGAGGTGGCGTATTGATGGACCGCAGTGAGATGTATTCAACTGTCTGACATCAGTGAATACAAGATCTTGTTATATTGATTGAGTCCAAACCCTAACGAAGGTTCAGGGGTTTGCACGGGTTGACTGTTGCTTTGACTTGCCATGGTGGAGAGCCTAAGTAACGTGCTCGCATATCCGCATCTTGGGTAACAGCAATTCGTGTAGTACCGTCTGAGACTGGGCTTAGGTAACCATATCCGAGTAATAGGATGGGGACATTCCCTGAGGAGCTCAATGACATTCATCGTGCCAAAGTCTTGTAGGCTGATTAAGTTCAGGCACGAGTGATAAGGATTGACTGGTACTACTCAGGAATAATAAGATATTAATTAATTGTAGTTAGAGCTTGTCAGAGGCTCTGATTAATTAATTAATGTCCAGTAACCTTAAATATGGGTATTCTCAATTAATGCAGCCCGTTCTCATAACGTGGTAATAAAGGGGTATGTCAGTATTAATTCTGTGGTGAAAAAGAATTAATATTAATTAATTAATTAATTGTGTCATGGGTTGTGGACATGAGAATTAATTAATTTATAGGCCCACTTTATTATTTGCATTAGGTCCTAGGTCTGGCCCAAGGAAAGTGTGCTGAATTGAGCCCAGGAGCCCATTAGGGTTTACAACCCTAGGTCTATAAATAGACAGCTCTCTCTCATAAATTAACACAGAGTTGAAAAACCCTAAACCTAGAGAGAGAGAGGTGGGCGCCGTTTTTGGGAGAAGAAGGGAGGAGAATTTTTGAATTCTGGTCCTGCTCAAGGCATAGATCTGTGGAATCCTCACCAGTAGCAGATCTGAACGCACTGGGATACAGATCTGAAGATCTAATCTGGAGAACAACAGATTTCTTTCTTTCCCTTTTGATTTTTTGATTTTTCTAGAAATTAGTATTCTAATTTCTATTTTCGCAGATTAAATCGAAATTGCGTGGTTGAATTGAAGTTGGAAATTCAAACGCAAAAGATCGGTTGAGACTCGATGGAATTACGGTAATCTCTCAATCCACAAATCTGAATATTAAATTCATAGGATCATGCTAGGGTTTGTCATGTTTTAATTATGCACAACATCCATAAATCGATCCGGTTCGTTTTGGTTTTGGTGATTTGGTTCACGGTAAAACCCTACAAATATCCCCAAGATTAAAATGAAGGCCTTTGGCAATCCTGTGGATCAGGTAGGCTTGTTCTTTGGTAACCAGGGTGGCGTTCTTGGTTGGAGTCCAGTTGTGCAGACTGATTTTGAAAAGGGCAGCATGTTTGTACGTCAGACTGGACCCTGGTAGTCCATTACTTGGCCACCTTTTCATTTCACCTCCTGTAATCTCTCCACCATACGACGTTCATCTGTTGAGGAGGGCTAATGGACTTGGCAGTGAGGGAGACCAAGAAAGGCATTGATTGTTGCTGGATCAAAGTGAATAATCTTCTTCCTAACGAAGGACTTCCCATACTTCTTCTTCCCTTTCACACATGCTTCTTCTTTGATAATGTTAGCAAAAAACTCATACACCAATTCAGTTTCAAAACCATCCATCTCAGACACTGACTTTAACAAACCCCTACGTGCAAGAAGAGTATCTACCCCATACTTCTGAAAGTGTTCTTCATCCATGTTTCGTTCAATCTTAAAGTTTCGTTTCATGACAGATTCTAACATAGACTTAGCACCATAATGATAGAAAATTTGACTGTAGGCCTTTTTGACATCTAAGTCACTGTCATATGAAACAGAGGTAGGGGTACCTTTAACTGGAGTAGCAGAAGTGGATTCTGACTGAGTTCGCTTGGTCTTTTTCAATTTCTGAAGAGTTTCAGCCGCTTCTGATACTGATGGAGACCTCTTCTTGGATGATTTTGGTTTTTGACTCGTCGAGGAGGTTGTCTCAGCCTTTTCTTTCCTCCTCCTTTCAGCAGCACTTAGGGAGATCTTCTTCACCAGCCTTTTTACCTTTTTTCGGGAACAGGGGAATCACTGTCATCTTCTGAACTCTCCTGCATCTCACGAGGGTCCATCTTGTAGTTTTCATCAGAGGCAGTGTCATCAGAGAGTCCTTCGTCTGATATGTTGATGTTAGACTTTTTTGGTTGAACAGGAGGGAGATTGATAAGCTCATATTTATACTCACTTATCGATATTTTTCTCCATTGTTTCAAGCATATTTTGTTATGTTTTTACTTATTTCTGTGCATGAGTCTATTTTAGAGGGTGTTATGCCTTTGATGGGTGATTTTTGCAGGTTTTAGGCCAAATTCATTGGAAACCCGTACCGAAAGCAGATGATGTTCAAAGGAACAGTCACGACTTCTTCCACAGATGAAATCTGAGCTAATGGATCATATTTATGGAAATATCTTTGAATTATCTTTCCAACGCAACTGGAATCGGGTCAATCAAAGTTCGGGAGCAAAAGTTATGGCCAAAACCGTGAGACTGCGCACAAGGGGATCGACGCATGCATTCCTGTCGATCGACAGGATTTGTGTTGCTCGACACAGAAGCTCAACTTGAAGATTCGACACAATTTTCAACCCGGATTTCGACTGGATGGTTGTGTCGATCGACAGGCAGGCTATCGATCGACACGAAGGTCCGAAAAGGCTGTTTTTGGCCTGTTTTGGCAGTTATTGCTATTTTTACCCAATACTCAAATTAGGTCTTTTTCCCCCTCTATAAATATGAACTCTTAGGCACGAAATTATATCTCTTTTTCTCTGTTTTTGCTGAATACATTGGAGTTTTTCAAGACATTGAAGGTTCCTATTTTATTTGTAAGTCAATTAATAATATGTTTGCTTTAATTCTAGTCATGTTTCGTAGCTAGAACCCTAAACAGGTTCTAGGGTTATGATTTCTTTTCTAATGCATATCTAATTGATATCAACTCTTGAAGCATGGTTTAATTCTCTGATTTAAGTTTATAATCTAGATTAAAAGAAGGACCGGGTGGTGAATTGAGATCTAGGTTTATAGTTAATAATTGATGGATCAAGAGATGAAAATTATTAACAGGAAGAGAGAATTAATTGTGTTTGTTTTATGTCTCAAAAGGAAGAAACTTGCATAGGAATTAATTAGATAATTACTGAGATTAATTAATTTGGTGTTCTTGAGACCGAGAGGAGATAGTCACTAATTAATAATCTAGGATTTAATTGCCTGACCAAGGAATTTAATCCACAAAAACCTATGTTTTCCCCATTGCTGAGTTGATTGATATTTACATGTTGATGATTAGAATATCTGCCCTAGGATGTGTGCTCTCTTTAAATTGTTTTCCAAAACCCTTTAATTTCTTGCAATTGTTTTCTTTAATTTCCAAAACAAAACCCCTTTTCAAATTCCTCAAACATCTATGTTCTAAGAACTATGACTAGTACTTTGGATTTTTCGTTGCACAGTCCCTGTGGGATCGACCACCTTAGGGTGTAAAAAAATTATTTGCTCGCTGTTTTCTGCAGTCATCAGAGATCATCTGCTGAACTTGGAGCATGCGCTGTATCCTTTAGGGTTCATTGGGCTTGCTTAATGGGTCCTTCTCGTCCCCGCCTTGGCCTTTCTTTCTTTTGCCTGTTGACAGTGTCGTGAAACAGACGTCCGGATCTTCATGTGGGAAAGGGAGGAATACCTGCTACTTTTAATCCTTCGGCGATAGCTTGTAAATCTCCTGGACTATCTGGATTGATGGGATTTTCCGATTCACCGAGAAATATTTGAGCAATCGGTGGTTCACGCAGGATCTCCTCAGTTTCCTTGTCAAAAAGGATATCTGCCTCAGTACGCTCATCTCTGACAGGAGATTTGTCAGACTCCGGAATAGGGTTTGGATTAGAGGGTGCGCAAGTCTGTGGTTTAGTTTTTTCGGGAGAATCAGGCAGCGGAGAAGATGGTTTCTCAACTTAGGGTTCGGTGGTTGTAGTCAGAGGAAGAGCAGAGGTTGAATCGATTTGGGTTTGAGAAGGTGTTGGTTGAGAAGGGATTTCAGGAATTGTTGGAGTATCTGTTTCGGTGATCGGTTGAGAAATATCAGTAGGGTTTTCAGGTTGTAGTTGAGAAGACGAGGGAGGTGGTGATTTTGGTTTCTCAATAGGGTTAGCCATTTCTGTAGAAAATGGAATGGGAGAGGTTTGAGAGGGTGAAGCTTGTTGATCGGCCAGAAGTTTAGTGATAGAGTTTTGTAGAGCTTGAAGGTTGCCGGAGCTTAGAACAGCTTTGAGAAGTTCCTGGAATTTATCTGCCATGGTGATATGAGAAAACAAATGAAGAAGAAGAACGAGAGCACTGTAGACTAGAAGTCGAGGAGTTGATCTTGGTTAATTGTGTTGTGAAGTGACTTGAGTGGGAAAAAGAAAAGAATTTTATATATAAAAACTGAAACAATGAAGTGCGAAAATCAAGGAAACCCTGGCCAGAAATTTTGAACTAACAAAATTTAAAGAAATCACTCAACATTCGATAATTAAGGGAAAAGATTTTTGTGTTTCAAATGAAAAAATTAAACCTAGATACGATCAAATAACTGAATGCTAGAACTTAGATGATGAAAGATCCGGAGAGAGAAATGACTTCCTGAGAAAAAGCAACGACTAACAGTAATAAAAAAAACAAAAAGAAACAGTCTGTTTAAGAGTTTAACAAAGACATTGTTAGAGTTACACATTGAGAATATATCAACATCCTTCCACGGAGGTTGTGTGCCTAATCAACTCCAACCTCTAGTACTAGTTGACAAGATATAACTCATTGCATTAATTTAAATTTTCCACATGAGTTGTGTTCTAACAACGTTCAACTCACAGTACTTTGAATGATTTTAGCAATGAACACAACAATCATGTTTTGTAGTCTGAAACCTCACACTTGTGTTTCTGACTTTACAACATGACTAAATAAATCACAAAAGAAAAACAAACTCTAACAACGACAAGTTCAAACTCTAACAGGCACAAATATTTTAAATTATTACTGAGGGGAATTGCACATTCCCAGGGCATTTCGAAGAAAGGTATATCTTTCAAAATCCAAGGCCTTGGTAAAAATGTCAGCTATTTAATCTTTAGTAGGAATATATTTCAGAGACACTAGATCATTCTCCACTAGATCACGAATAAAGTGATGCCTAATATCTATATGTTTTGTTCGTGAATGCTGAACAGGGTTCTTCGAGATTTCAATAGCACTTGAATTATCACAGAAAAGAGTTAAGGAATCATAATCAATACCATAGTCATTTAGCATCTGTTTCATCCATAGTAATTAGTACAACTGCTGGCAGCTGCAATGTACTTTGCCTCAGCTGTAGATAAGGAAATACAGTTTTATTTTTTACTTGCCCAGACAACCATGTTCGAACCTATCAGGTAACATCCTCCACTGGTTCTCTTTCTATCATCCACGTCACCAGCCCAATCAGCATCACAGTATCCTGTAATGTCAAAGTTAGAGGTTTTGGTGTACCAGAGCCCCATGTTAGTAGTTCCAGAAATATATCTGGTAATACGTTTAACAGCTTTAAGATGGGATTCTTTAGGTTCAGCCTGGTATCTTGCACAAACTCCTACACTGAAAAGGATATCTGGTCTACTGGCTATGAGGTAATGAAGACTTCCGATCATTCCTCTATACAGAGTGGGTTCAACATACACCTCCTGAATCTTTACTAAGATGACAGCTCGTTCCCATAGGTGTCCTAAGATGTTTAGCAGACTCAAGTCCAAATTTTTTAACCAAGTTACCTGCATACTTACTCTGAGAGATGTAGACTCCATTTTGGGTTTGCTTGATTTGGAGTCCTAGGAAGTAGTTTGGTTCCCCAACCATACTCATTTCGAAAGTATCAGACATACTTTGCACAAAACAATCAACCAGCTTGGAATTTGTGGCACCAAACACTATGTCATCTACATAGATTTGTGCAATTGTAAAATTCTTTCCTTCATGTTTGATGAACAACGTTGTATCTGCATTTCCTCTAACAAAGTTAATCTGTAACAAGAATTTTGTTAGTCTTTCATACCAGGCCCTAGGAGCCTGTTTTAGTCCATACAGAGCCTTTTTTAGTTTAAAGACATGATTAGGTTTGTGAGGATCAACAAAACCTTTCGGTTGTTCAACAAAGGCTTCCTCATTAAGTATTCCATTCAAGAAAGCACTTTTAACATCCATTTGAAACAAGGCAAAATCAGCCGCACAAGCAATAGCAATCAACATATGTATAGATTCAAGTCTAGCAACAGGGGCAAATGTTTCATCAAAATTAACCCCTTCTACTTGAGTATAACCTTGAGCAACTAGTCTAGACTTATTTCTAACAACGTTTCCTTTTTCATCAGTTTTATTTTTAAAAATCCACTTGGTACCTATGATATTCTTATCAGTAGGTCTAGGTACAAAGTTCCATACATCATTAGCTACAAATTGATTCAACTCTTCTTGCATGGATCTAATCCAATGTTCATCTTTAAGAGCTTCAGAAACTGTTCTAGGTTCAGTGAGAGATAAATAGCAACTTGAATGAAGTAGGTTGAATTTAGAAGACATACAGACTAGTTTTACCATCTCTTTGTAATTGACTGGTGGTTTTCTTCTAGTTTGGACACCATCTGTAATCTTTCCAATTACTTGAGATGTTGGATGATCCTTCTTGATATGCAGCGGAGGTTCCCTTCTGTTTGTATCTTGAATAAGAACATTATCGTCTCTGTCAGAGTCAGACTCCTGAGGAGATGTTAGACTTGCAGAGGGTCTAACATTAACATATGTTGGATTATAAATCTCGGGTTCTTCTTCAATCAGATGAGATGTATCAAGTTGATCTCCTTTGTCTCTCAGAGAGCCTGCATCATCAAATACAACATTAGTAGACTCCTGAATTGTTTGAGTTCGAAGATTATAAACTCTGTAAGCACGACTGTTGGTAGAGTAGCCTAGGAATAATCCTTTGTTGCTCCTAGCATCAAGTTTGCTGAGATAATCACGATCATTTAGAATGTAACAGATACATCCAAAAACATGAAGATACTTCAGATTTAGCTTCTTTCCATTTAGCAAATCATAGGTAGTCATTGTACTTCTTGGACGCAAGTACACTCAGTTGATTAGATGACAGGCTGTATTAGCAGCTTCAGCCCACAGTTTCGGACAGATTTTTTGAGTTAAGCATAACTCTGACCATTTCTTGAATGGTTCGATTTTTTCTTTTAGCCACTCCATTTTGTTGTGGAGTTTTAGGAGCAGAGAACTCTCGAGTGATTCCTTTCTTGATGCAGAAATTTGAGAAGTCTTCATTTTTGAATTCTCTCCCATGATCTGTTCTGATTCTGACAACTTCGTTTTGATACATTTTTCTGAATTTCCTATATAGCTTTCTGAAGAGCTCGAATGTTTCTGATTTCTCTCTCATAAATTCGACTCAGGTGTATCTGAAAAAATCATCTGTACAAACAAGCACATATCTTTTTCCTCCAAGACTGTCAACTTCAATTGGTCCCATTAGCTCCATATGAAGTAACTCAAAACACCCATTAGTATTAATAATATTCAAAATAGGATGTGAGGATTTAGTTTGTTTACCTCCCTGACAGTCTCCACACACTTTGTCAATGTTCAACTTTAAAGTTGGTAGCCCTTTCACAGCCTCAAACTTCAGAAGTTTTTGAATGCTTCTGACATTTGCATGTCCTAACTTCCGATGCCAAAGCTCAGCTTCATCTGGTTTCCTGATCAAGCACTTTCCTTCTTGGTTAGCCTGATAACAGTTATCATTCATCTTGCTACCAAACATAACATATTTGTTAGTTTGATCATACACCTCACATACATCTTTATCAAAATTAACAATCATTCCATCATCACACAATTGACTGATGCTAATAAGATTAGCAATGAGTCCTTCAACAAACAGAACTTGTTTGAGTTTGGGAAATTCTGGAACATTCAGAGTTCCTTTCCCAGAAATCTTCCCTTTCGTACCACCTCCATAAGTAACTGAACCTCCATTCAGTTCCGAAAAATCAGTCAGACATGACTTGTCTCCAGTCATATGTCTTGAGCAAGCAATGTCAAAGTACCAAGTTCCAGCAATGTTAGACTTTAGAGAAGTATAAACAACATTGCAGAACTCTTTCTTGTTTTTCTTACCAACTTTCCTGTTTTCATCTGCAATTCGCATCCTGCAAAAAGGTTTAATATGACCAGTTCTATTACAATAGTGACAAATATAAATTTTTGACTTACTCTTCTCATGCATGTTTTGCTCAGGTATGTTAGAGTTATGCATGTTAGACTCAGACATGTTAAACTTAACAGCAGAGGTCTCAGATTTGCAAAATTTCACAGTGTTATTTTCAGAGTGAAATAGAGTAGGATAGGCAGAATGAAGTTGATCATACCCTAGACCACTGCCATCAGAGGTTTTAGTGGCTAAGATTTCATCCAGAGATCCTTTACCTCTATTGATCCTATCAAAAACTACATCAGCCTCTTTCACTTTTTCTTTGAGCTTTTGCACTTCCAAATCTCTGCGAGTAAGAAGAGCTTCCATCCGAACCAACTGTCTTCTTAAAGACAGATTTTCTTCCTTTATCTTGTTGATTTCGGCAGCTTGTTCTTCACACTTTTTATCCACCAGATTGAAGTAGGTTGCAACAACTTCCATTTCCATGGGTGAGGTGGCAAATTTTAGAGTTTGTTCAACCTGAGATGAAGCAGGAGTAAAGTTAACACATTCTGGGAATTTTTCAGAGTGATCATACCAGTTTGTATTATTCTCCGGAAGTAGATAGGGATCAACTAAGTCCTCCTCTATCTCACTTGCTTCAAAATCTTCTTCAGTTTCCATGTTAACTTCTCCTTCTTCTAGTTCTTCAATTCGAACATATAGGACAACTTATTCTTGTTCCTCATATTCTTCTTCAGACTCTGAATCATCACTCAGAGTACTACTGAAATTCAATTTCTTCCTCCTTAGGACTGTAGGACACTCATTTGCATAGTGACCAAGTCCAGAACACCCATGACATTTCACATTGTCAATGTTAGACTTTTCAGTGACAGTCCTCTTTCCTTTCTTGGATGTGTTGTCTCCAATTCTTTTTGGAAACCCTGAAGAGCCTGGAGAGTTTCCAGAGAAACCTGCTGTAGAAAGATTTGGAGCCGACCTTCTCCTGAAATCTGTCTTTGTTGTCCTTCTTCAAAGAACGAACAAGCTTGTTGAACTTCTTTGTCAGCAACGCAAGGCTGGGACTTTCTTCATCAATCAGTTCTTCATCAGACTCATCTTCTGGAAAAGTGATTCTGGGAGTACATGGAGAGTACATATTTTTTACCGATTTACCAGCATGAAGTGCAATGCTTTTTCCTCGGTAGTCATGTTTCTGTTCAATCAGGTTCATCTCAAAAGTATTAAGGATGCTTACTAGCTCTGAGATTTCCAGAGCTTCAACAATCCTTGCTTCTTCTATGGCAGAGATCTTCATGTTGAATCTCTCGGGAAGGGACCTTAACAGTTTACTGACTTGTCTAGTATTGCTAATACGCTCCCCCAAAGCTTGTGCTTCATTTGCCATTGAAGCCGATCGTTCGTAGTATTCAGCAATAGTTTCCTAATCTAGCATTCTGAGATTCTCAAATATGTTTGTGAGGAGTCTCATCTTTGTCTTTCTAACACTAGTTGTTCCTTCACATCTTGCCTGAAGAATAAGCCATGCCTCTCTAGCCTCAGCACAGCTTGATATTAACATGAAACAGGGAATATCAACAGACACAAAGATAGCATTCAATGCTTTAGCATTGCAGTTAGAAATAAGACGTTCTTCAGCAGTCCACTGATTTTCTGGTTTTAGTGCAGTCCGTTCTTTTGTTGCATCTTCTGGATCAGGAACCGTCATCTTTGGTGGTGACCAACCATCAAGCACTGCAACCCACGCACGTTCATCAATTGATTTGATGTTGATTGTCATGCGAGATTTCCACATCGAATAATTACTCCCACTACTCTCCAGAACTGGTGGTCGACAAGCTGAACTTGAAGAATCCATTTTGATAAACTGCACTCAGGAACATATACTTAGTCCGTCAAGTAAAGGCTCTGGATGCCAATAAATGAAATGTAGTGCCCAAATTTACCAAAATATTTGCTAATGTTAGAGTAATGAAATTGTAACAAATATAAGAACAGAATTACTGTGCACATCGGATAATATTGTCTGGGGTTTATATTTGAAACCCAGACTCACTCATGGCAAAATGTATTTCACTAGTAAAAACGAGTTCTTACACAGGAAACAAAATACTCAAAACAATACAAATTTCCTCTAAGTTCACTCCTTAGAGTAAATTTGATTACAGGACTTACTAACCTAAGCTAACGCTTCTCAACAGTGCTTCCTCAATCTAAGGATTCACTCTCCGGTGATTGCCTCTACACTATGAAGAAGTTATTCGAAAGGTTGAGATTAGTAAGGGTGGAAGATGGTAAGCCTTGAGACTTTTTCTGGAAATTGTAATTCTATCGCACAGAGTCTTCAAGTCTCGATCTTCCTTTTATTCTTTCTCTTCCTTGGAGCGCACGATCGCAGAACCCACGTCCTCACTTCGTTCAGTCGTGTGTTGTGTATTCTTCCCACGTCCACCTGCTTGATGAATAAAATCATAAAGCTGCTCACAAACTCACGTAAGCAGTGGTTAAGTCGTGGGGGCGCTCCCTGAAAAATAGGAACAGAAACAATTACAAAATTGGAATCAAAAGATATATCCCTAAAAAGTAGGAATTAGTTATAACCAATTTCATGAACAGCAGCGAGAAAGTATAACATTAACAAGAGATATGTTGGACATTGATGTTAAACTTTGGGAAAGTTTAACATCACAAATGTCTAACATCTTCAAGCTCGTCAGCTGCAAGAAACAGGTTAGAGAAGATTAGCATACATATTGTTTGCTTATGTTTATGTTGTGTAGCCTCGTAATCTCTCTCGTTGAAGAAAGATCGAGGCGCAGCTATGTAGATAAGGATCCTGATGAAAGTTATTAGAACAAGGACATAGAGCTGCCGCTGTTTGAACTGGCCACACTGATGAAGGCTACTGATAGTTTTTCATTCAACAATAAGCTTGGAGAGGGTGGATTTGGACCTGTTTATAAGGTATAACTAGTACAAAATTTCTAAACTTCTTTTTAGGCAATGAATGGTAAAGGATTAGAAAAGTATGGTTGACATAACTACATTTTTATGGCAGGCGCGACTAGATGATGGACAGGAAATTGCTGTGAAACGTCTATCGAAAACATCCCTACAAGGAGTGGATGAATTCAAGAATGAAGTGATCTGCATTGCAAAACTTCAGCATCAAAATCTGGTGAAGCTTCTTGGATGCTGCATTCAAGGGGAAGAGAAGATGCTGGTTTATGAATACATGACCAACAGAAGTCTAGACCTAATACTGTTCGGTAAGTATCCTTCATCTCAGTTGCTACAAGTTCAACAACATAACAAAGAACATAATTTTTTTTGCCAGATCCTATAAAAAGCAAATCACTAGATTGGACATGTGAGTATGAGAGATGAAATCCTTTGTTTTTTGCAAGGAACTGATATTCTAACATAAACAGGCATGGATGCTTTAAAAAGAAGAAAGGTCTCTGGAACTGATGGATCTTTGTGTTATCCCACAAGACAGGCCAAGCATGTCTTCAGTAGTGCTGATGCTCAACAATGCCTCTGCCTAAACCTAAACAGCCTGGTTTCTTCACAGGGAGAGATATGCTCAGAAATGAAACTTCTGGTAGCTCCAACAATTCAAGCTCAAGTCTGTAGGAAATTAATGGTGCAAATACTCGAGAGTGTGTATAATTGCATTAAATGTGATGTTTTAATACGATCTGAATTGTATTCAGTCATCTATCTACACAATGGGAGGGGTTTATTTATAATAAATGAAAGGATTCATATTTCTTCCTTAAGAGAAACTTCCATTGATGAAGGGCTTCTTTGAAAGTCACATTCCTTAACCCGAAACACCTCTTCGAATTACCTCTTTTATGGTTGTGTCTTTTGATGAAGCCGGAGAGATTGATCGGTCAAGACGGTACCTCAAGCTCAAGATGGCAGCTCCTTAAAATAGTTTTGACATCTCCCATCATTAGAGAATTTGGCAGATTCATTGGCTGGGCTTGAGCCCTTGGGCTGAATCACAACATTGGGCCCAAAACTCCCTTTTTTAAATAAATTGAAAATAGGGTAATCATTTTTTTGGCACAACATAAACTGGATGTATGTTTCTTTAATTGGATTAGCACATTTTTCCGCACTTTGTTCATTCATTTATTGTGAAATGTCTTCTTTTTCTTTCTTTGAGTTGGTGAAGGATTGAAATTTGAGGCTACCATCGAATACATTTGGGAATATTACTAAAATACAAGTTCCTAGTCTAAAACCGAGGCTATGCATACTTAATTACGTCTACCGAACCCACTTATTAGTGAAAGCATTGACTAAATGGACTTATTTTATTTTATTTTCAATTATAATATCATCCCTCTATAAATTATTTTCACGCCTGGCTCCCACTACCATACCATTATCAATTTAATTTTGTTTTCAATTTTAAAATCACTTTTATATATTACGCAACGAATAACATTAGTATTTATTTATAAGTTCCGCCACAAAATTACAGATGAGAAATGAATACAGTTGAATAATTGGATTACAATATGCAATTGATTCCCTAATCATAATATTTATAAAATTATTGAAACACAAATATTGCAAAGTTAAGCGTCAAAAGGTTTATGGGTTAGATTTTCAAAACTCCATTTACCGCCCTGTACTTAGGATCGGCCCAAAGGCAGTGCGGGAGGTGCGCCGCACCGGATGAGAAGGCAGTGGCGTATCCAGAAACTTAAAATTGGAGGTACACTATGTAAAGACATATATAAATAATATATAAAAATATTATAAATAATAGTAAGATATATAAATTTTTAAAAGAAAAAAATTATTTTGGGGGTACAAGTGTACCCCAAAAACCCCCCTACATCCGCCACTGTGAGAGGGGCACCATTTACAAAATAATACTTCCTTCATCCCAAATTAATAGTTCCAAACCGAAATGATACAATAATCAATATTTGTGAGTGTAGTGGAATTAATATTTTGTTGGTGAGTGTAAAAAAGTTTGTCATTTTAGGAAATGAAACTAATAAACATGACAAACTCAAAAGGTAAGTGAGACTAATAAATTGGGACAAATGAAATATTAATTTTAAAGGTGTATTAACTATTAATTTCAATAGAGTAATTTGAAATACTATATAAAATGATCCATTATTTATATAGAATATATAAAAAAGGATGAATACAAATTCAAATGATGATAGAGACTCGACTAAATTTCGTGGATCGTGTTTTATAATTTTTATAAAAAATATCACTAAGAAAAGTTTTTAGCTCGTCGGGCGCTGCCCCCCTAACCATATGTTGCTTTCGCCCCTGTGAATAAGTGATATTATATTGACATCCATTTTATTTATTTTTATTAATTTGTTAAATCTTATTTTATAATTTTTTGATAAGTGATAGTATACGGTATTCATATTCATAATGGCAATATAATGACAGATGATCTAGAATTTAATTATTTTAGCCATGATTAAAAACTAATAATCTCATCAATATTTCAAGAGTTATACTTATATATTTAATTTAAAATTAGGTAAAATTATTAATATTTTAGTTTGCTTGTTTAGTTATAGTATTCAATATAACTAACCTAATTCTTTTTTATCAATTGAATATAAATAATGAAAAACCTTTTTTATGCTCACTTTTCCATGAAAAAAAATGATGTACGATAATCTATATATATTTAAATGTAATGTATATTAATAAAATGAAATATGGAGTACTTGATTTCATCAAATATGAATTTTTTAAATTTAATGAAATAAGAATAACACTATATATTAGCTGCCTTATTTTATTGTATTTATTTGAAAATTTTCACATCAAAAGAAATAATACGAAATCGGATCCAATTTTCATATTTTTAAAAATGAAATAGAAACATGCACTTTTATTTTAAGAAATACAAATTTTTTAATCTACATGCTTTGCTCTCTTTTTTGACAGTATTATTTTTCAAATTTTAATCTATCAAATTGTTTGTGACCACTTGAATGATATTTTGATTTCTAATCACATACTTTAATAATATTTATCTATTTTTTAAATTTTAAAATAAAAAATTTGATGGTAGTTATTCATTACTTGATTACGATAAATTGA
Organism: Plectranthus barbatus; assembly: GCA_026898455.1. Classification (NCBI taxonomy): domain Eukaryota; kingdom Viridiplantae; phylum Streptophyta; class Magnoliopsida; order Lamiales; family Lamiaceae; genus Plectranthus; species Plectranthus barbatus. Next base: position 14,496 of record JAPKLW010003311.1, read on the forward strand.
CGTAATTTAGATTTATTTCAAAACAAATTGTTTTTAAACAATTCAATATTTTTTTTTAATTTTCTACATGAATATTATTTCCTTAAATAATAAATATAATATCTTAATTGATTTTTATTAAAGTTTGATACAATTTAATTGAAAATAATTAAAGAGAAAAAATATTTTGATACATTAATACATAATCGTACTATATATAGTACGTTAGTTAAAATAGAATTTTGCTAAATAAATAATTGATATTTACAATTAGTGTCAACATTTATTCTAAACTCAATAATAATTCATTTTTTTTCATGAATATCATAATTTAATTTTGAATTGATAACCATTCAAGAAATAATTATAGACTTATAATAAAATAAATATCATTTACACAAACATAATTATAAGTATGTATTGAAAAAAAATTATTCTTAAATAATAAAGTAAAATATTTTATTGAAAGATAAAAGTAAATAATTTATACAAAAACTATTTGTACACAATTATTTTTTTAACTAATAAATATAATCTACTAATTCATATTTATTGAGATATGATTTATCTTTAATTGAATATTCACTAATATATAAACTTGTCAAATATTATATATAAATATCAATTATAGATTGAATCATAAATGTTAATGAAAATAAAAAAGCGTATAATTACTATTTATAATTATAGAATATTTCACTTATTAATTAAGGAACTAATCA